>OZ026607.1:1988102-2008102 GCA_964020085.1 Micromussa lordhowensis
AAGACTCCATTGAAACTCATGTACAGAAGAGGAGTTTCAAAGATTGTGGTTTTGTCAAATTCCATCTTAGTTTAAAGTGAAATTAAACTTAGTCAGTGTAAGTTTTGTTTCAAGACTCAATCTCCATGTAATCCTGAAATGTTTGCTGCATACATGTATGTCTTAAATTTTATTGGTGAGGATAAGCCATCTTGATGTTAGTTTTGCTTTTTTTTACTAACAGGGTCTAGGCACAAGCGATAATTTATGGAAGAAAATTAAACAGGATTTTAACAGTTTATTCTGGAGATCCAGAGGAACAAATCGTATTAACCCTTGGTAAGTTTTCAATCGTCTTACTTTAGAGAAAAATCCAACAGCTACAAACAACAACAAAGCATTGTTCTAGAAGAGGGAGATATACAGTTGTACCTTAAAGGAAATGACTGTATAACTTACAGGATCTGAGGGAACTGTTGGTGGAATGTATTTGTTTCTTTATGTGTGTTGTAATGGATTTTTTTTTCTGTCAGGTATTTCATCAGATGTGATGGCAGCTGCACAAATGGAAACTGGACTGTATTTTGGTAAAACGTTATAAATGAACATACTTTGTCAGTAGTATAAAGTTACTGAGTCGATCTTCACTTCAAACATTAACCGTATAGGTACAAATTTCTTAGTTACCAAACCCAAACGCTGATCATTGTTTGTTTCAGGTATGGAGTAAGTGATCATGTTCTGACGCACCAGCTTGTTCAGTATGCCTCTCAGATACCACCATCGTTTGATCCTATTGCTCCTCGTAAGTATAGAAGTTCTACTTGAATTTCTGCAGCAGAAAAACGTTTTCATCCACCCTGATAAACACTGTCATCAATTATCAAAGCTTGAAGTAGCCTTTTAAAGATAAAATTCTGACTTGGAAAAAAAAGTATTACTAAGAATTTCCTTTATTGGATACTACTAAAATTCCTTGACTTTTTCCTGAGCTTGGAAAAAAAAAGAAATTTCCATTTCTTGTTTCTTGTTTCTTACCTAAAGCAACACAAAAGGTGTAATACAGTAAAAGTTTCATTCACTTATTTGTGTTTTTTATTACTTCAGATGATGAGTCCAAGAGTAAACGAGTCCTTTCTACAAATGGATATCACAAGTTTTTGTGATACAAGTTGACAATATAGTAATAATATTGTTGTAAATTACATACAAATACCAATTTTGTATTATCTGATTGACATAGCAGTAATATGAAACAATCAACTTACAAAACCTTGTGGTGCTGGCTATTTCTAAACATGTTGACTGAACTTAATAGCATATAAAGATTTCTGTTTATAACAAAGATTCCAAGCCTCGGCAGGGCCAAGTATCATATGTTTTATCAGAGCTCAATAACTTATTACTCAATTGGGTGTACCAGTCAGTTTTTGGTATGGGTAACAACTGCATTTTCGAAACTTATTTTTCCACAACTTCAGTTATTTATGAGGCAAGTAGTTACTATGCTTTTTACATAGGGGGATACGGGTTAAAAAATATTTTCAGTTAGGAAAAATTTATTTAGATCAGCGGAGAATCTAAGCCTTGGTTAAAGGGGGCAAGTTTCTAAAGAAACTGTGGTGCTGCGTCGGTGGGAGTATTACAAGATAATTTGGTTTTTATCAATTGGGTTGATAATGTGAATTGTCCACCGTAAAGAGATTCGGAAGCTCACGTTTCGAGCGTTAGCCCTTCGTCGGAGCGAATCCAACGAAGGGCTAACGCTCGAAATGTCAGCTTCCGAATCTCTTTACGGTGGCCAATTCACATTTTCAACCCAGTTGATAAAACCAAATTATCTTGTAAGCCTTGGTTACTTGGATTTTCGTTTCATAAATAGCAAATGTTTTAGCTTTGAATTTCAACCTCCTGTTCATGGAGTTTTGATGCATGGATGCATGGACAAATCCCATCATAGAATTTTTAAGTCTAGAACCAACATTGTCATGAGTGTGAACTTGAACAGCACTTCTAAATAATATTTCATGTCGTCCTGTGTGTCTGTTCATGAATATGTGTAGCTGAAAGAAAAAGATGCCTGAAATAATAAAAAAATTGAAAAACAGTTGTGCAAACTTTGAACTGTCTATTGACCTTTTGGCTGAGTTATAGGCCACTTCCGAGTTCGTCTTTTGCTTCTGTGTCAAAATGAGTCATTTTCATATTAAAGGTTTTGTTCAAAGACTTGTTTTGAAACAGATGCTCAAGGTAACTTGGAAATGGCCCATTGGAAGTTTGTTCCAATCCAATGAATCAGGGGAGACAGATTGCTCGTTGGTGTGGAACTGAACTGGTTTCTGTAGCATGAAGCAAGGAAGGAGCATTGTTACTTTCTTGAAGGGATGCTAGAACACAGCAGGTCACCCCTCAACATTTTGCCAAGCAATTCCTACATCATGAACATCAAACACCCCACAAACTCTTGCCCTCAAACCCCAGTCAAACTGGAGCCCAGATCCACTTACTGTTATGATGGCAAAAAACATTACTAAATATATCTAATTAGACGTTTTGTTGTGTAGTATCATTGATTATTATCCAACTCTGCTGCTTCGTAGACTACAAATAACATGCAAAACAAGTACAAATATTACACGATATTAATACTTGTTTCATTCCTACTGGCCGCGTAAAGGTTAAAAAACTTGGCAAGTTAGAATTTTCGGAAAAGAAATCATTGGATAATAAACCTCTAATTAGACGTTTTGATGTGTAGTATTACTTGTTGTTTGTATTTTCACTCGCCTTACAGGCTCGTTAAAATACGACACAACTGGTAAAAATATCCAGTGATCCTACACACCAAAACGTCTAATAAGATATATTTTTTTGGGTTCTGGAACAAGCAGGTCCATATTTTGTTATTTTGGCTAACTAACCTTATATGAAAGAGAGTCTACGAACCTAGGAGAAAAAAGGCTCATAAAAGCTCGCAACACATTTAAATAAACTTGGATTTTCTACTTTTATAAGGTATCATCAAGGTCTAGCAATTTGTAGATCTTAGTAACAAGTGTATCAGTGCTCAATTCATTAAATCAGGATACAAAACTATACAATGTCAACAGCTTTTTACAATCTTTTTGCACGCTACTAATTTGTAAAATCCATGAAGTTCAGTGAGTGAGAGTTTTGAATGTCTTGTGTCACCTCTGAGATATGTTGCCAAGTTATTGGCAGATATCTTCACAAGACAATATAAATATGTGGTCTCTCCTCTTTTTTCCAGTAATAAGCACTATCCATATATATGTATTTGTTCCACGAGTCTTAAAAATTTCTACCCTTGCACTGGCTTAATCTTTCCCAATACGGCTGCTCTTCTGTCAGTGTTCTGAAATAGGGCCCTAATAAGGCCTCTCACTTCTTGAGCTGAGAATTCATGAGCCAGGGGACCCTGAGGAGAATGAGAGTACAAGTCATGTTTTAGTATGAAATGATCTTTTTGAGCAACAAAAAAACTCCAATTAAACTTGGTGTTTATTTGAGTTGATTAGGAAGTTGGCAAGTACCTTTCCATCTGCCCATCTATCCACAATGTCTTGTAAACTTGCTTCTAAAATTGCAATCAATTCCTTATAGCGAATCCAGTGAGGTACAACAGTGCATATGTCCTGAAATGCAAACACAATGTTTAGCTAGAATAATGCTACAATTTGAAGGGCGATAATAGCTTTTGGCAATTACAGTTGTGATAAACCTTTGCTCACCGACACCTCCCACAAACAAACACGTCCTGTACCTGGAATTCTAGTCATGGACTCTTAGATGTGACCTCTTGTGCATTCAGTGAATATTTCTCCTTCTCTTACTCTGATCCAAAGGCAGTCTCTTCTTATGGAAGGTCCCACCCTACTTTCAAACTTTTTGAGATTTCAAGACTTGGAGATCGAGTATTCATATGAACTCTTACCCAAGTATTTTCAGCTGATTCTGAATCTGCTTCCTGTGTGTTTTGGAATATTTCAGACCCACGTTGTACAAGTATGGAGAGTAATGAGTGGAGCTGATGAGCTTCCTCAGCTGAGATGTCCTATAGAGTAAAATAGAAAAAGTATTGTGTTGCTTTCCATAGGGTATTAATGTAAACAACATGCCTGGCAGATGAACAATACACAGGAGAAAGAATGCTAACTGGCATGAAGTAGGCCAGTGCAGTGGTTTCAGTAAGATTTGAAGTAGGTGGCTACCTTGGAAAAGCACCCACTGGGGTACTATGACAAGCCCAGGAGAATTTCTCTCTGGAGAATTTTTAAAAGTTAAATATACCCGCCAACTTTGGGTCCTATTGAAAGCACTGCAGTGGGTTGTACATGTATCTAAAACAATGGTAAAAGAGCTGCCTTATGTCTTATTACTACTGTGAACAACACCAGTTAGTTGTCAAAGTGAAGGCTCAATCATGCCCGGGACCATCGTATTTCAAGCCCCACATTATTACTACTCTTCCTTGATGCTCCTGAAATTGATGGCTTTTTCCATGCATTGGTGTTTCATTGGATATTACTGGGCACTTAGACTTGTTCAGATTGCATATCACTTTACCAAATTAATTATGTCCTTGTCTCACCTCAAGCTGGAGGACTTCCCATGCTATGCTCTGCAAGACGTCATCAAATAAAGCTCCCAAGGACTGGCAGTAGATATCAACTGGTAGAATACCATTCCATACTTTACCAAGGTTGCTCAGAAGATGGAGGATCTGAAGAGAAAAGCAAATGTTTAGCTGTTGGAAAGAGCCCAAACAACAAACAAAAAATGAGGATTAAGCTCTGCTGATTCTTAGGCATTGGTAATAGTGCATGTAAGAAAGAAGAAAAGATTGCTTGATTTTGTGTTGATTTCAGAAAGTTGAATTAGATGTGAGAATGGATGCCTAGGGGGAATTGCAATTTCTTAAAGAGTTTACTGTGGATGAAACTGTTACATAGACATTATACTTCTTTCATGACGATATCAATCTACTTAGCTCTGTAAAGCTATCAAGATTTTGAAAAAGAGGATGGCCATTCACTGCAATCTTATTTCAGTTGCAACTGGAAGGAAATCAGATGGGAAGAGAGGAGGGGGTGTTGACTATGTCTTGATGTCAATACACTGTATGTGGCGGAAAGGACTGTGGCATTTTGAGGCCTGTGAAAAGCTGGAATTTCACCTGAAACGTAAATGTAGAGGTTGCTTGGTCAACAGTCTTGAGTCCTCCCCACCTGTTTCATTGTTCTTTCCACTTGCAATCCCTTTTCATCTTCATGTGCATTAGCAAAACCTTTCGTGGCCTTCAGTATCTCCAGAAGATTTGTTTTTTGTTTTCTCTAGAATGAACAGGTAAGACAATGTTACTCTTGTTTCAATGAAAATCATTGGTAATGTGAGCCAAAATGTTTCAACACTCAAATGATTTAATTATTGATACTGACCAGTTGTTCCAGGAAACACTTTTCTCCCATCTGTCTGATTGTTGGAACCAGGTCCACAAATGAAGCAACACTCTGATTAAGCGGCTCAGGTAGTTTAGGTCTGAACTGATGACCCAATGTGAGAAGGTGATGGGCAATGTACATACAGTTGTTATGGTGTAGTGCTGACAACTGGGGTAATGTTCTCTGTAAGATAGTTAAAAGGAGGATGAAAAGTTAAGTTGTAGGGATTTGAGGAACCACTTAGTACTGCAGCAACTCTGGCTTCTGCAGCTTAAGGTGGCTGGAAACAGTTTCCAGTACTTTTCAAGACTTAGAGTTTGATGGGTCATTATAACCACTCTGTATTGGTTGATGCCAAAATCATGGTATTAAAAAACTGCCCAATCATTGGTGAATAAGTTGCTGTCAATTTTGTGGCTCAATAGGTTACCATAGCAACAATATGACCTGCTAAAAATACCCTCAATTTTAGCTTTAAGCGCTGATAACTCAAAAATGAGTTCTGTGACCCACATTTCTATTATCTCATTGTAATCAGCATGATAAGATGCAACGTTTTGCAAAGTTTAAAAACATTCTTTGAAGGGGGTTCAGAGCCAACAAAGTGCCAGCTATGTTTTGTTTTGAGGCCAGAAAGAGACTATTTTACTTACCAAGTGCTGTTGATGATAAGTGGGTACAACATTACAGTACAACTCAAACATGTTACGAACACTGTAGAATAGCTGAATAGCACTGGCAAGAAAAAAGAACATCAATGAAAGAACAAACGTTAATAAGAGTAAACAGCTTAAATTTAGGAGCGGTGAAAAGGGGCTTCATAGAACTTTAATGGCGATAGTGCTGCTAACCGATGAACATACCACTGTGGAGTTGACTGTGTTGCTTCAATAAGAGTTTCATAAGCGAGATTCATTAATCTTTCTGTGCTCTCACTGATACGGCAGGTTGGGAGGCAAAATGTGAACTTGCTGAGGGTGTTGGCTGGATCTCCCTGTAATGGCTCATGCTGGAAAAGTGTGAACCAAAGGGAAACGTGATTTATTAATTCAATTGATGATTCGTCTATTTCATTGCATAACGTAAGCTACATGTACTTTACTGTCATGATCTCTTTTACTTAAGTAAATACACAAATAAGCCAAATAGTCATTTTAGAATGTTTCCTTGGGAACATCTTGTACATGTACGTCATGTAGATCAGTGTCACAATAACTGGCTGATATGTACCTTAACACCTTTCTTGTTTTCTGATAATGCTTTCTGTATATCTCCCAGACTTAAAAGAACTGCTCTGTCTTTGCTGCTGTCCACCAGTACTGTGTTGTGTATATCATCTTTCATCAAATCACGGGCAGTTACAAGGAGATCTTGACACTAGCAAAGAACATGAAATGACTTAGAGACTGGACAGCAAACCTAAGCAGTTTCATTTAGATGTAGAGTGGAACCTCTTTAATACAGACAGCAAATGGCCAGAGCTGAGTATCCCATATTATGGAGGTGTCTGCATTACAGTGTTAGAGAATAATACTTATTCTGGTTTCTCTGGAACCGAGTGAACTATCCATAATACAGAGATGTCCTTATGATAGAGGTGTCTGTGAGGAGAGGTTAGACTGTTCTATCACTTAATTCTACCAAGTTAGTTAGTTAGACCATTGCGTTCCTCGTGCAACAAAGGGCTTCTACCAAACTTTACTCTACTTTTTGTTCAACCAAGGGTTGTTATACAAACAATATTTTTAAGAAGGAGAATTTAAGAAGGCCTTTTCAAAGCTGTTAAAATAGAAGCAGAAAGTGAACCTTAATAGTGAAGTACCTTTTTGTTTCCAAAGTGAATACCAACATCTTTTACATATGAAGTCAGATCATTTGTTCCTTCTGGGATTAAACCTAGTCATATTCATTCACAGCAAGAAATGGACACCATTAAATAACATAGCAGACACATCAGAGAACCCCAGTTTACATTACGCATTTTTTCGTAAGTTTTCCTGCATGGTTATCTACAAGCCATTGCAGGGTACACAACATTTTAGCACTGGATAACATAGTGGCTAGTGGACTTGGTGAAATGTATCATATCAGCATATCCAGCATTTCATGATAACAGGACAAAACACTTAATCTACTGTATTTTATATATCTACCCACTTGATGTCACAGGAGGAAAAACAAAGCAAATTGTGGGGTGCTGACTGGTAGGGGAAGTATCATCTGATGGGGAATTTTTGCTCAACCATAGAAAGGTGCAATATAGTGCCAATTCACCACTCAGAATTAAGTAGACAGATGTAAGTTACACAGAAATCATGAACTTCTTCCAGTAATGTCTAAATTGGAATCATTAACAATCTTGTCCAATCATAAAGGCTCCTTCCTGCCAAGTTACAGGCACAATTTCAAATGTCAAAACATATACCTATTGAAACGAGCTTTGCCTCAAACTCTTCAGTGGCTTTTATAACATCTTGATACTTTTCCAACTGAAAACAAAGTAGATTGAAGTAAACAATGCATTCCTAGAAATGTCCTTAATTAATGGAGCATTGTCACAATCTACAGAACTGCATGTTGTTACATTTGTCTCCACAGCACAGAATTCAATGCTAAATAACAAGGTTACTGATTTGTCATCAAAAAATGTTTGTAGGTCGTATCTGCAAATCTGTGCAAATAGAAATCGACTTCTAAGGGTGGATTTGTGAGTATACCTGAGCACTTGTGTTTGGAACAGATCTTTTGAGACATTCTGTGATTATATTTTCAGAAAGATCAGGCCACACAAATTCACCTGCAACATATCATAATACCACAGAGTTAAAGGGAAACATTTCCAGAAAGAACAAGCAGATGACAGTGCTGGTGTTAACAAAATTGATGAGCCTGTGGTCTTCATAGGCATATACTCAGAGCGACACCGTGAGCAGGAAATTCATCACTCAGTAGGATGCTAGTCCATCAAAATACACGACGGTCACTGAAGCATTTTGTAGTACACTAATTCCTTGTAAAAGAAAGCCTTGTCAGAACCAATTCCCTCAAAACTCTGGCACTTAATTTATGGTTTCTGTAGAGATTGACACAGCAAGGAGTATTCTGGTTCCTCTTGAAGTGAGGCTGATCCATTTCAGGTTATATACCCCCAGCATTTTGTCCATCCCAAACATTTGCCAACATTGATTTAACATAAATGCTCAACTTAGTAGAGAGAGAACATGGGACTATATGGGACCGTGTGTTTTAGTTTAACATACCCAGTTTAGCGAACAGTGCTGCAGTGGACACATCAGCTTCTTTAGATTTTTCATCTTGTTCTTTCTTTGTGCCATCAAAAAAGTTTTTCAAAACAACCATGATCTCTGAAGACTTTGTATATAGTAGGCCTGAAATTGAAAAGCATTGTCACCATAGGTATGATACTAAATTCATAGACAGGTAGCAACCTACAAAGATCTTTGTGGATCCTTACATGTAAGATTCTTGTCACTCTCCTCAAAATATTTATGGTAAAAGATCCTCAAGGATTTTCCAAGATTTTGTGGTCCCTGCAATGATACTTTCGATATCTACCAGGATCTTTGTTATGATCATTGCCAAACCTGGGGCTTGCGAATGATCCTCAAAAAAACATGGGTCTCGCAAATTTGTTTTTTGAATTTCACAGGTATGTTTTTTTATTTAGTGGTCAGGAACTTATGTGTGTCTTGCAGTCTCCACTTTTTGCGAGACTAAGAAAGTCTCAAAGTACTGATTTGTTCCAATATCTTTGTTAGATCCCCTCTTAAGATCTTCCAAAAATCCTTTAAAGGATCTGTTAGGACTCTTTGACAGTTCCCACAAGATTCTTCACTGAAGATGCTAAAATAGATAATTTACTGAATAGAACAAAGAGATCAGGTTCATTTACCAGGATCAATTATCTTTTTTCCACTCTCCTTTGAAAATGATACTGTGACCTCCTGTTTTCCTTGATTAACTTGAGGTTTTAGGCTTTGAAAAGAATAATAAAAATAAGGTTTGGGTTAATACTTTCTTCACTCAACTGTTTTGATGTTGTGAACACATGATTGATCATGTATTCATGTTTTGATGTTATTGTCTTTTTGTAAAATCACAGGGTATATAATTATACAGTATGAAGGAGATCTTTCATTTTTATGTTATTTGTTACCTTGGAAACAGAATAACAGGCCGGAAGATAAAGTGAATCAGTTTCTTTCCTTTAGAAGACAAAACGGAAGATTATATGAGTTAACATGTAGTTTAAAATTATAACAACTACATAAACTTTTTACATCTAAAAGACAACTAGAGTGGGCAATCTCTCTCTCTCTCTCTTAGTTCCTTGCCCCCAGGTGGGGGATAGGGCCGGACGTCAATGCCCGCCATCTGTCCCTATTTTTTGCCACAGCTGCTGCTGCGGCCCACGATTTTAGTCCCAGCTCAGCTCGTTCTTTCTCCACTGTTCTCCGCCATGTTTCCCTTGGTCGTCCTCTACTTCTTTTCCCGCTTGGTGCCCAGGTTAATGCCACATATGGGTTTCGGTTTGGTGCCATACGCAGAACATGGCCTATCCACTTCCATCGCCTACGTCGTACTTGTGAACTGATCTTCTCAATTCCCGCTCTTCTCCGAATTTCATCATTTGACACACGCATAGGCCAATGGACTTTCAAGATTTTCCTTAGGCATTTGTGGAGGAAGGTGTCAAGCCTTTTTTCATCTGCTTTTGTCATTCTCCAAGTCTCGCATCCATACAATAGGACAGCGATGATGTTTGACTTGAAGATCCTCAACTTAGTTTCCCGGCGGAATTCACCTGTTCTCCACACCTTTGAAAGTCGATGAAAAACACTTCTAGCTTTACCTAACTTACTCCGAATGTCCTGTTCGGCACCACCCAGGTTGTTAACAATGGCCCCTAGGTAGACAAAGCTGTCTGTATCCTCTACATCAGTGCCGTTAATCTTTATAGGATCTTGTCTCCTAGCGTTGAGTCTAAGCACCTTCGTTTTGTTGATGTTTATCTTCAAACCCGTACCTTCACTGTTGCTCCCAGTCTTTCTAACTTGCGCCCATGTGCTGGAAATGAGCGCAATGTCATCGGCATAGTCTAGGTCTTCAAGCTGTCTCATCATCTTCCATCGAATCCCTGTATTACCTTGCTCTGTAGTCCTACACATAATCCAATCTATTACCAACAGGAAGAGAAACCCTGACATGACACATCCTTGTTTCACACCTGCTTTCACGGTAAACCATTCCGATTTGCCTGCTCCATCGATCACTGCACACTTGGTGTTGCTGTAAAACAATTTAACCATTCTTATGAATTTCGATGGTATTCCATAAGAGTGCATTATCCTCCACAGTGTTTCGTGGTGGACACTATCAAATGCTTTCTCGTAGTCTACAAAGCAGGTATACAGACTTGCATTCCATTCCAATGATTGTTCGATGACATTTCGAAGCACGAAGATGTGTTCAACCGCGCTTCGCCCATTTCTGAAACCTGCCTGTTCTTCTCTTAACATCCCATCCACTGCATCATACAGTCTGGTGATAATTACTCTTCCCATAACTTTCGCTGGTACAGATAACAACGTTATTCCACGCCAGTTGCCACAGTCAGTAAGATTCCCCTTTTTGGGAAGCTTAACGATCAGACCACAGTTCCAGTCTTCCGGGATTTCCTCTGACTCCCACACCGCGCGAAATAGGTCTTCTAGCACACACGCAGTTGTCTCTATGTCAGCCTTCAGTAGCTCTGATGTGATTGAGTCCATCCCAGCTGCCTTGCCATTCCTCATGTTCTTCAGAACCTGCTTTATTTCCTGTCGGGTGATACATTCGTCGCTGACATCTATCTCGTTTGGTTGCCTATCGTCGACAACTGCGGGGGCTACTGGCTCAGGCCTGTTCAGGACATTGTTGAAATGTTCTTGCCACCTATGTCTGATCTCCTCTTCTGTTGTTAACAGGTTTCCATCCTGGTCTTTCACCATATTCATTCTTCGTGGCCTGTCGCGGCATAACGTCTTCGTAACCTCGTACACCTCTTTTAGGTTGCCATTCCTTGCAGCCTCCTCGGCTTCCCTTGCAAGTGCATTTGCCCATTCCCTCTTGTCTGCTCTCAAGCTTCTCTTTACTTCCTTGCTCTTCTCGTTGTATTCTATTCTCCTTCTTTCTCTTATCCTTTCTGATCTTGTTTCTTCCATCCTCTTCTTCAATTTCCTTCTTTCGTCAATATTGCTCCAACTAGTTGCACTTATCCAAGTCTTGCCATTTCTTTGTTTATGACCAAGAACTGACTTAGCTGTATCGTTAAAGGCCTTCCTGATGTTCAACCATTTCTCCTCGACACTTTCGGCACTCTGGGTGTCATCAATTCCTGTTTCATCTGACTCAGTTTCTGCCAAACAGCTAAATCTGTTCTTAAGCTCTAAGACAAACCTTTTGTTTAATCTCAGGCACCTTCAGCTTGCTCAGCTCATATTTTCGTGCAGTCGTTTCGTCTTGCTTTTTAACTACCCCGCTTAGCTTTAATCGAATTTTTCCAACAACCAAGTTGTGATCACTTCCTACGTCAGCTCCTCTAAAAGCCCTGGTGTCCTGTACCAATCTCTTGAATATTCCGTTAACAGCTATATGGTCGATTTGATTCCTTGTTCTTCCATCTGGAGAGGTCCAAGTGTACTTATGGATGTCTTTGTGGGGGAACATGGTCGTTGTGATGGCCATGTTATTGGCCGCACAGAACTCTATGAACCTCTCACCATTATCAGATCTATCGCTTCCTAAACCGTGCTTACCAACCACTCCGTTTTCACCCTCCATTTGGTGCCCTAACTTTGCATTCCAGTCGCCCATAGTTATTATAATATCATGTCGAGGTGTCCTGTCATACACCTGTTGCAGTAGTTCATAGAACCTGTCTTTTTCGTCGGTGTCAGCATCATTGGTCGGTGCATAGACTTGAATAATAGTTGTTTTTATGTGCTTGGAGTTGAACCTAGCTGTTATTATTCTGTCGCTCACAGGGTTTCAGCTCTCCAGGGCCCTACGTGCCTCTTTGCTCATCATAATGGCCACGCCACTTTGGTGTTGGTTGTCGTTTCTGCCGGCGAATATTACATTCTCTCCTGTTTGTATCCTAACCTCGCCAGACCCTGTCCATCGACACTCACTGATCCCTAGGATCTCGACCTTGTACTTTGCCATCTCTCTGCAAACCTGAGCAGTCTTTCCGGCGCTGTACATAGTACGCACATTCCAACATCCGACTCTCACTGTCTTCTTAGGATGAGTCAACGCCCTCATCCACATGCAAGTTTCCTTTCGGCTTTCACCTGCATTCCTCATACTGCTGTCCATCAGGATGATGGAGTCGTCTCCCGTATGACAGCAGGTCGCTGAACTCGCTCCTTGGTAGTTATCGGTACACTCAAGGGAGTGGCCTTGACATCAATTTCCGGTTTCCGTAATCATCTTTGTTTTTTCGGGATGGGGTGATTGGCCCCATGCCCAACCCCCAACCTGGAGGGCCAGGGTTTTCTGTCAGGGTATCCTTCCCTTAGCCACAATAGAGTGGGCAATCAGTAACAACTAATCATTGAATAGATAAAGATAGATAAAGGCCACAAGATTAAAAAACGTCTATGACATTACCAAAAGTTCTCAACCTTTTCTCTAGGATGCCAAGTGCCTGTGACATAAGAGATAGAAAAATAATGAACACAGGTCACTGAACGTCATACTAAACTTAGGAAGAGGATGGAAGGCTAGTTGTTTTACTGTAAGGTTGGTAGGTAAAGTCTGCATATGAGCCAAGTGGCCCATTAGGCCGGAGCTTATCCCGGTTTCTGTGGCATGAAGCGACTAGGAATATTTCTACTCCCCCCTGGATGGGATGCCAGTCCATCACAGGGTTACCCCCAGAATTAAATTCGCCGGTATCCATTTATACACCTGGGTGGAGAGAGGCACTGTGAAAGTAAAGTGTCTTGCCTAAAAACACAAGGCAATGTCCCCGGCCAGGGCTCGAACCCGGAGCGCTCGCTCCGGAGTCGAGCGCACTAACCATGAGGCCACTGCACCTCCACTTTGTTTTACTGTAAGTACCAGTTAAAACTCAACAAATTGCTTCTCTTCCAGATTTCTATGTGGTCCCAGTATGTTTGTCATGTTAATCAACATTTTGCTGGTTCCCTTTCACACTCCTGGTTAGATTCAGAAGAGAGCCACAGTGAGAGTAAAGAGTTACCCTCAAGACCATGACACAGTGACAAGGACTCTTCTCAATCCAGAGTGGAACGCATTAACTTTTTATCACTTCCTACATACATGTATACCTTGACAAGCCAATTATCAAAAGAAAGGTTCCCAAATCAAACTTACTTCCATTGCTTGTAGGATATTGCTCATTGAACAGCCAGCTGCAAACCAAAACATCTCTTTGACATCACTTACGATAAACATCTCATTCTTTAGTGCATGTTGTATGAAAAATCATAGTCACAAAGACAGGTGGGGAGAAGAAATAAAATCATGAACTAAATGTTAATTGTGTTTTAAGGACTTCCATTTGAATTTCAAGCTTGTGATACAAGAGTCATTTTCTGTAGTACTTGGGCATTTTGAGCAATAGAGTACTAAAGTGATGACGTCATAAAAACTAAATTTTTGAAATTATGGGATTTACTGAAATATTCTGAAGGTATATGATGAAGAATGTTTACTTGCCAAAAATCAATATCTTATTGCAATTCGGGGATGAGATATTGGCCCCTTAATGCTCCAGTGACTCCATACAAATCCTGAGACAAAATTAGAAGGATTTGTATGGAGTCACTGGAACATTAAGGGGCCAATATCTCATCCCCGAATTGCAATAAGATATTGATTTTTGGCAAGTAAACATTCTTCGTTATGTACTTTCAGAATATTTCAGTAAATCCCATAATTTCAAAAATTTAGTTTTTTGTGACGTCACACTTTAGTACTCTATTGTGTAATAATTGATTCAACCTGAACTAAGCTTGAGTTGTGTGTTAAGATGTCCTTGTCTGTTGTCCAGTGATGCAGTGGTGGGTGTCGTCCAGGCAATACTCTTGGCCCACACTCTTTCTAGAGTTGCCGTTAACTGAGCTTTTTGCCTTCTCCATTCCTCCTACAAAAAAAAATTGCATAAACAATGAACTGAGCCATGTTACACAACTAAAAATGTAAAGGAAAGATGGTCATGAATTTCTTTTACCCTAAGAGCTACAAATATCCGTCCCTCTTGGCCAGCCTTGGGCAAATCAGACAGAAGTTCTTTCTGGAAAAAAGAAATTAAAATGTAATGCAGAGATTTCTGGTCATTAGTATTTATTTAGTAACTTGCCTATGAGCAGGTTCATGTTTGGGGAGCACACAAGCTTCTGCACCATACTCCTCTCCACTGGATTGCTTTGGTTGCCGACTTGGTCTGTACTAGTGTTTGACTTATTTAACAAATAAAGAAGCCTAAGCCGTGTATAACACTGTCATAAAACACAACGGGCATCTGAGAACATGAGGGAAATGTAGAAAACACAAGCCGCAGGCGAGTGTTTTCTACATTTATCGAGTGTTCTCAAATGTTCACAGTGTAATACACGGCTTAGGCTTCTTCATTTGCTTTATGATATAGATTTTACGGGCGCAAAACAATAAAACACGCTTTTTCTACGTTTAATACTCTGATAAAACATGGGTTTTTGAGCAATCAGAGTGCGCAGGGTCCTATCTATGTTATAATTAATAATAAAACTCTTACCCCGTCTTGAACAAGTTTTGCAGCATTGTGGTATGCTGCTTTGTTCAGTTCTCCTGGGAAGGCATCCAGTGCTTCATGTATCTAGAACCAGAAAATCAAACAAGTTAAGGTGTCGTGAACCAGAGTTTTAAGTTCAATAAATGATTAAATAATACCAATGTATGAAGTTTACTTTCTGAATTCATCATCATCATCATTTGCCCTTGTTTTGTGATGGAAAACATAAGTCCTCAAAATTTACTTTGGTTACCTTATAAAGTATTTTGAGGAGTTCTGCGATAGCCTCAGTCTCCTTCAACTGTCTTACAAGGTCACCATGTTCACGAGCCGCAGCATCAAGGGAGCCTTCAACAGAGTTCTTTGAAAAGAAAATATTTACCAAGTTACAACTTCCTACTTGTGGTGCTCACAAAGAGGCAGGGGGGAAACTCATAGTCTTAAGTGTCGGTAGTGTAAATAGATATGATAAATCACTTTAAAAAGTTGTAACCCACCTTCAATTTACCAGAGACATTTTGAATTTCAGCAAGAAGGTTATTGACATTCCAGTTCATTTCAAAGGTTGAGTTACTGAAATCTAAAAATTCATCAAAGGTGTATTCCTTGTAAATTGCTTGAAGGACCTCTGCCTGTAAGACAAATTATTTTTGCATGGCATAAAAAGTCATTTGCATTTGGCCTTTGAAATGAGAAGGGGTTGGGGGTGGTGGCGGGGGCTTTCAAAAGCCAAAGAGACTAAGCCTAAAATATTTTCAGAGGGGAGGGGTGTGGGTTTCAACCCACAATCTTTGAGTGAGAGCCAATTAAGAAATTTTGCGAGACAACCTGGTCTAAACCCCTGACTTACTGAATAAAAAAATAACTAGAAAAAAATTAATCGTCATTTCACAAAAAGGAAAGAAAAATAAACTGTCATCGCTATAAGAACTTAGATCTAAACAATTTTGTTAATACTTTTTTCTTTGAATTTACACTGAACTTTACACTCAACGTTATACTGTAAGCTTATATGTCACCCGATAAACCGAAAATTATATTAGGTAAGCTTAACAATATTATTGGCTAAAATACAATTTTAAATTTAATTCCCCAATGATGCAAAGCGGATACAATTTCTACTGTAGGACCAAAAAAAAATACTGAAGGAAAGTAAAAAAACCCAAATTGTTAGCAAACATATGTGAGCTGTTTTCTGAAATAAAATTCAAATAAAAGAAGAACGATCGATGTTCATTTATAGGGTCAACCGATTAGCCGGAGATGTAGATAAAATATAATCTTAAACTTGCCTTCACTTCTTCAGATTTCTGTAATGTCTTCTTCACACATGAATTTATGTCTTCTTTTTCTAAACGACCAGATTTCAGGAGTACATCGGTGACCAAACTCGCACTGGGCTTACGAGTTGTGGAAGCGTCGTCCTTTTCCAGATTTTCCGCCATCTTGAGCTTCGCGCCAACAAATTTCAACAGTTAGCTACTTCATGTAAGACTAATGTAAAACTACCGACGAAGATCCGACTTGTTCCGATGATTTACGGAAATTACCGACTTCAAATAGTATCCACCAGCATTGTTCGAGAGCGCGTGTTTCCCGCCGGTGTCCACAACAGAGACGGTTTTTGCGAGCGAGAGCAGTATGGAAAGTGATTTAAAACGAGTTGCTCGTCTGGAATATCTGAAACTTAGGCATTCCAAGCAATCGGAGAAAGTTGAAGCTGTGAAGGTACTCTACAGAATTCAGATTGAGCTCGAAACTTATAAACATTGAATGATCGTTTATAATGTCCGGGAAATATTAAAATGCAGCCTTCCTCGCGTTGCAATTGATCATTCAATTAAGCTGTTTTAAGCTTCTTTCATTTAAGCTTATGGAAAACTTGTTAAGCTAAAAGATAGCGATACCAGTTTTTATCTGTCCTAGTGTGTAGCTTAGTAACCTAACAAATGTTTTAGTTTTGGCACCTGTACTGCCATCTGACAGTAATTGAATTAGAACCTAAACTCCTCTTTCGCTATTTAGCCAAGTCCGGTCAGTAGGAGGATTGCTTGAAATCAGTTCAGAAATCACGCCATATATTTTATTTTCAAGTTAAAGTAGTAGATTAATTTTTGTGTTTCAACCTTCAACATTTCCTTTAGAACATGCTACCAAGAAATGTCAACACATGTAGTCTTATGTTGTTATAGGATTAACCTTACTGTAGAAACTTGCCAAGCGCCATGACTGGTGCGTTGTTTCAACTACAGTGCAGCTGACTGAAATGTTACGCCATCCAGCCTTCACATCAGTTATTTACCATGCATAACTCAACAAAATATGTTTGGGCAGCACTTCATAAAAATTTTTTGACACTACTATCCCAACCAAATCAAGACCAAGAAAGATTAATCACCAGTGGACAGAGTTGGTTGGGTCCATTGCTCTCTCATACCATTGTTTAGAGACTACAAAAGAACAAACCAAGCAGGCAACACCAATACTTAGTCTGACTTATTTGGCATCTCTCTGGTTCCTGAGCACTAAAAGAGACATAAGAAATTCAACCCAGATCCAAGTATTGCCGGAGCATGTGTACTAAAGGCATCTGCGGTCGAGTGTTGATTGAGACCCTTGATCGACGTTCAATCAACATCTTGATCAACACTTGATCTACATCTTGATCGATACTCAGCCGATACTTGATCAATATCTTGGTCAACACATGATTGACACACAGATCAACAGTTGGTTGACAGTTGGCCAAGTGTCAACCAACTCATATGTATCGATCGATACTCGATGGCATGTCTGCAAAAATTAGTTGGCTCTCAACCAACTGTCGACTGAGGTGTCAATCAAGTGTCAACCGAGGCATCGATCGAGGGTGTTGATCGAGAGTATTGATCGACACTTGACAGCGGATGCCTTAAGTACAAATCAGAGAATGATGATGGATGGATAGAGCTACAATGTATATGTTGCAGGTCAAAATGAAATTCAGGTTAAAATGAAATTCCTTTGTTCTTTACCCTAATTATTCATGGACCATGAATAATTAGGGTTAGAAGACAAAGGAAATAGAGAATCAAACTAGGTCAAAATCATTTTAACCTGAATTTCATTTTGACCTGCAACATATATATATATATTACTATATACGTGAATGCATATGCTATTATCTGTTTTGTCAGTATGAGATTTTTTTTGAGTGAAAGTCAGATGTCTGGATAAGGAATTGAGTGCATGAAGAAAGAACCCTGTTTTACTCTTGCCACAAGAGATTTTATTAGCAGTCACTGTATAGGACCTCGGTGCATATTTTATCACCCAGTGCTGTTGCTAAGTCAATAAGCATCTATTCGTATAAGTTTCTATTTAGATATGGATGACTATGTGGTGTAAATAATGTTGACAATAAACATGTCATCTGGCCTGTAACAACACAGCTTCACTTTTCTTCATAAATTGTATTTTTTTTGTACCGCTATAAAATTGATTATTTATCTGTTGCCCTTCAGAATTGCTTCATGGAGAACCAACAAACCATTAAAGAGTTGCTATGGAAACGGAAACAAATACAAGGAAGTGAGAAACAGCAAGTTGTGCCGTATATTTCTCCAGCTGAACAGCTTCCGTCCACAAGAAAAGTATGTAAAGAATATCTTCAGCTTAATTCATGTATTAATATTAGTTAATAACCTGTTAGTCATTGGTGAACTTCTTATACACTACACTACAAGTGGCTTCTTGCGTGCATCAAACAATGCCCTAAAACTAAATAATAACCCGCAGTACTTCCTCAGGGTGTGCAGAAAACCATTTTTTGGGCTTGCCCATTGTAGATGGACTGGAAGTACCTGCTAAAGGCCTTAATTTAGCACGCGCACAGTTGTTGGTTAGGACGTCAGACCTGTAGTGAAGTTTATCGGGAATAGACTTCTTATTCTTGAAAAAGAAGAAAGACCAGAACCATTTTGCTGTTAGAATGAACATCATTAACGATATACTGTATTAGGTATTGTTTTCTCTCTGATATGATTTACTACCAGAAAAACATTCTCAGTAGCCCCCCTAAATTTCTTTTCTCGTCTACCTTTGTAATCTGTATTTCCTCAAACAATTTCGCAAGAAACGTATCGTAGCCGTTGGGTACACTTGTAGGTGAAAGACAGAACCCACAAACTGACTACAAATCTTCTAGCTCCAGGTTATCGGACAGGACTTTGCATCCTATGGGCTCCAAAAAAAATTGAATTCCGGCTTTTCCGTAGGAAAGTCTCCCTCAAATATTGCTTGCCCTGGGCAAGTGAGAATGAAAAGGTACTTACCCGAAAGGAGAATGTATTTGTCCTGGATGACTGGATGTTTTTTTTTGAGCCCTGATTCTGCTTCTCTGCTAGGATATGTACAGACGTACATCCTGTCAGATCATGTGTCAGTGGTAAGTATGCTTGTCTGTAAATTTTATCTACAGTGTATCATTTTTTTCTCAGTGCTCTGCTTATAGTGGGTTTGGACATGGTACTCAACACACTGTTTTAAGGACCCTTTATGCTGTTCAACCACTACCACAGTTCTTTACGTGGTCCCCTCTACAGCAAAACTACATGGTATGTTTATTCTACAACTGTAAGCGTCAAATATTGCACTCGCTACCATCTACTGTAAATGAAAGCTTGCATCAGGTTTCCAAACTACAGGGTTAAAACAAGGCAAGACTTTACATGCACCTTATTGTACCTTTTTGGTACGCTTCATTTGCATATCGATCA
>OZ026607.1:2013102-2019602 GCA_964020085.1 Micromussa lordhowensis
AATCTTCTTGAGATACTCTTTCGTTGATGCGGCTGAAAAACCAACACCACTTCCAAAAACAATCTTTCCAATCTGCCCAGTTGTTTCACTTCACTTGCTTGGCTGTTAATCTTTTTCCAATGTACACTGTAGGGCATTGTTGTGTGTATGTCTTCTCTATTTTAATGTACAGTAATGAACTCTAATTGTGTAGTTCCAGCAAATATTCATACCAACCTCAAGGAAGATTAACAGAAATTCCAAGGGGGAGGGGGGGTTTAAAAAGCCAATATCTTTAAAGGAAAGTATGAAGCTAAACTGGAATTCCAAGGGGGTGGGGTGTTGATATTTCCTGGAAGAAAACATTGGTTTAATCATGTTAATTCTTTCTATCTTCGGTTGGTTTAGGTTGGCGAACACTTCCTACACAGATAAAACGAAAGGTACCTACGATAACTTTACAACATGATTGCTGATTAAACTGCTTCATGATGCAACACTGTGACAAATTGTGCATGTTTAGTGACGAGTGAATAAAGATGGTGAATTTAGTTTGTATTTAAAGGCTAATGTAAGTGTATCAAGAGCTCATACAAATGAATAATTATTTTCTTATGATATATAATACTCTACTATTTGTTTTACACTCAGAGTCCTGTTGATCTGCAAGAAACAAGTCCTTGTGGAGCTGACTGCTATATGCATGTAAAGGTTTGTGTAGTTAGGCATGTTTTCATACGAGCGACATAACAACATAATTACAATTGCTTATGTTGGTAATGTGAACATCAACATAAAGACATAAGCAAAAGATCAGTTTGTTGTTGAGTTTAATATCATAATATTCATGCTGTTATGTTGCTATTATGCCAACGCGTCAGGATGTTCACACTGCATATATAAATAAATAAAATTATTCTTATTTTGTTATGTCATCATTATGTTGCTAGTGTGAACTAGGCTTAACTGGGTTAGGTTTAACCAGTGTGAGTACTCTGGGCAGGAGAATGACGCTCTGACAGTTATTTGAATTGCCTGAGAACGCATCACAGTGACAACAGCCAGTGCTCAAACCCTCACCACTTGATTCAGAGTCCTGCATGCTACAGGGATTTCATTACATTTTTCAGCAGGAGGACTACTGGTTTACGCAATCAGGACAAACTTTTTGAACTGAACTTCTTTCTAAGAAAAACTTTCTTCTAGATGGTCAAACCAGGCAGCCAAAATCATCCTTACAGGCAATTCTTAAGTTTGATGAGCTCTGCCATGTTACACAACCCTGCGTGGCAGTGATTCAAATGTCCTGCTTTTGCTGTGCCAAACAAAATTCAGAAATTTTGTTTATGTATCAGATTAATGTATTTTGGCGAGATTGCTTTTCCGGGAGAAGATACAAGGAGCATTGCTATGTGGCTTCAGTACATCCTGAATTTGGTATTTCTGTGGCAAGAGGTCTGAATCAGAGTTGTGTTTCTGCCACGCTACAGGTGAACCTAATTACAGTTAAGGTCGGCATGGCAGAAGCACGACATCTGAACTGGGCTTCAAATTTGGTACTCCATTGAAATAAGACTCATGCAATACAATAAATGTTTGTGAATATTTGAACAGAATTTACATGAGGAAGAGGGAAGTGGTAAATCATCTGACTCTGTCAGCACCAGACGAAGAAGTAGAGCCAGCAGCAAGGATAATAAAGGAGGAAAAGGAAACTCAAAAGCTTCAGGATTTCCCAGTCCAGACAGTGCAGCGGTAAGAGATTGTACAAAAGTGTTTAAAAAGTGCATATGAAGTGAAAAAATTACTAAGTGTGAGGTCAAGATGGCTGGATATTGGCCAAGTTCTTTTTTTTGCGTGTGTATGGGCTGAGACGGAGTCAAGGTCCATAAACATGCAAAAAACTTAAAGAATGATACCATTATTCCGCCATCTTGACTGAACAAAGTTGGTCATATAGGATTTATTATATGGATTTCGGGAAAACTTTTCTTGCGGGACATGGCGGTTACTCCTGAGTGGGCAAGATAGCGCCATCTTGCCTGCTCGGGTAGCCAATCACAGTTCAGGATTTGATTCATCTTGCTCACTCACGGAGCTAGCCATATAATAATGCAGCTTATTGTGCTGTAGTTGCGAAAGTGACAAAGGAAATGAGAAATTATTGGTGGAAAAAAATGCCCACATGCACACGTTTACTTTAACAACTGTACACATTTTTTAGATTACTAGTGGAAACTCCTGCTAAAAAAGATCAACCTATCAATGGGTGTGTTTAAAACATGAAATGGCAAAATGACAAATAGCAAATGGGTGTCTTTAAGGGTCAATCCTTTGATCACATTTCCAAACACCTTGAAGTTAGTCAAAATACTCTGCTAAGCGTCATATTTTCAGTGTTTGGAAATGTGGTCAAACACGGTCTTTTGTGTTTGATATATAATACATAATGTCTTTTGACATTAGAAATGTAATATGTAAGAAGGAACCGAAAGACCTAATTTGATGTTTACTCCTTTTTAAGAATGGTTACAGAGTTCCTGACATGTGATGATCCTACATCCTACCTTTCAGTGAATTTTTTTTTATTTGCACAAAATGAGAACTTATCACTAAAATTAGAAATGATAACACTAGTACTATTATTGCTGCATATCCAGACTGGAGGTAACAGTCCAGAACATTCATTCATCACCACTGAATGGACAGGAGCAGAGGCATCGCTGTTCCGTGTGTTGAGACCAATCTACTGTAACAACTACTGCAGTATTGCAAACTTGATTCACTCTAAGACTTGTAAAGAGGTGAGCATTTATGTACTGACTTCTCCTAAAAGCTTCTGAAATGTAACTTTTTTAAAGTTAGATTTGGGTTTATTACAGCGAATAAGTGAATATTTGGAATTGAGATCTTGATGCATTATATTTGTAACTTCAGGTGTATCTGAGGGCATTACAAGAGTCACATGAACCATTACCAACAGCTGATGATCAAGATACACCACCAAGGAAAAAGAAAAGAAAACACAGGTCTTTATTGGCTTTGTCTTTCCTTTTGTACAGGATTTTAACTTTATTGTTAGCTACAAACTAGCCTGCCAGCATAGTTGGCCGGGTTGTACGTACAAGCGCTCTGTTTCAGTGGCAGAGCTTTTAATGAAAGGGGTGAAGTCGAGAGGAGAATGGTGAATGGCTAGCCTTAGCCCCAAGCATCCGCGAAAGAACGTATGAGCAAAATCGTGCCAGCTACTAAGGCTAATCACAAACACTTTTTGTGAGTGGATTTTTTTACTGTCTAAGACAATGCAGGTTTGATTGTAGTACGTGTAGTCCACGCGGGAGAAATTTGAAAATGGAGGTTTCACTCTGAAAACGCAACAAATGTTTGCCATCCACACTACGTTGGAGAAATGTGAGAACGCATAAATCACCGGCCACTTTGGATTTGTGTTTGAGGAAAACTCGGGCAAGGATATCACAACAACCAAACCAACAACAACTAAAACATTGCTTGTGCCGCGGTGGCTTGAAAGCACTGTAGCTAAGAAGTTGTCCGACAATTTTATGAAAAGTTTCAGTGAGGTTTCTTGTTGTTTATTTTTTTCGTTTTTCAGAATGTGGTCACTACACTGTAGGAAGATTCAACTGAAAAAAGGTATTGATGCATTTTGCAACTGCTCATGTAATGACCAAAACCGACTTTGTTTATTAGAGCGGTTTTCAATTGAGTGTTGTAAAACCAAAACCAAAGTAATCGCTCTAGCCAGTCACAAAGGACATAAACAAGACAGTGAACCAATCAAAACTCGAAGTAATTACATGTAGCTGACGCAAAGCGCGGGAAAACGCGTGCGCGTGAGTCAAGATTGGTTTTGGTTTTTCTTCTGATTGGATGAAAAAATGGCGCGAGTTTTTTAAACCAATCGGGTGGCGTAATAAGTGCAAAACCAATTACTATTCGACACTCAAATGAAAACCGCTCTAAGAATCTCCATAGTTTTACTTGGGGGCTAGAAGAGAGGGGCTTGGATCGCAGCTCTCACAAGGTCTCATGTAAATAGATCGATACCTGGAACAAACAACTAAAACAATGTCCCTAGCCTCAAACAATAACGGCTGCCACACCATGATGTCAACAAATAGAATTAAAAGCTCACAAGAGCAGCTACACATAGGGAACAATGGGTTTGGTATTAGCATCGTTCATTTATCTCTCTTTTTTGCCAAAAAAGATGATTAACTCTTGTGTTCTCTTAACTTTTCAGACAGCACCTCTACACATGTGTACAACTATATTCCGTGTGACCATCCCGGACAGCCTTGTGATCAATCATGTATCTGTGTAGCGACGCAAAACTTCTGTGAGAAGTTCTGTCAATGCAGCACTGATTGTAAGTTGAGTACTTTCCAGCTGAAAATCTTAATTCTCTTTACAGGTTGCAATACGTTTCCTTTGATATCGACGTGAGAATTTAGTGACAAATCAATAATAGTATCCAATTGTTTATCAATTGTTTTTCTCGTTGTACACTGTAAGAAGTTTTCAACCGAATACAAGGGAGTTTAACTAAGGACAACGTCGGTTATAAAATGAATTTATATTTTACCTACGAATCTCGCGATACTCAGTCATTTAGCTTGTTTCTCGTTGTCAAAAGTATCTCGAAACTGATTATGGAACATAGCGTTAAATTCGAAAAATAAACTTTAAAAGTTGTCCGTCGTGGTTCACGTTCTCCACACAATGCAGAATTTGGTCATTTCACGTTGTTGTTTTACAGAGGACGGCAAAGAAATGTACCAAGAATTATAACTCACTTGCACAGCCATTGTTCTGCTCATTAACGGTTTGTTTAGCGACGTTGTTTTGCCTTTGCCGTTGTGGTCTCCTTAAACTGCCTACAGAATCCAAGAACCTCAAAAATATTTTTTTCAAGCACCCAAATCATTTGCTTTGAGCTACTTGCCTTTCATGTTTTTCCTTCTCGTTCACTAAGATAATAACTGACTGTCCCTCCCCTCCGCCAGGTCAAAACCGTTTCCCTGGCTGTCGCTGTAAAGCGCAGTGTAACACCAAACAATGCCCATGCTTCTTAGCGGTCAGAGAATGTGACCCAGACCTCTGTCAGACATGTGGAGCTGGTAAGTTGGTGACGAGTATGCTACCTAATTGAGAAATCAGAGAGATCACTGTTTTTATTTGTTTGGAAAATTACAGGGCAAAAATTCAACAAGGCCACTGCTTTCAGAAAAGAGGCTTCGGAGTAATTTCTTCGGAAGCGTTCGCTGTGAACGTCCAATTGTTTATTGCGGATAGGAAACTTCGGGTTTTGTAACGAGTAGCCGAAATCTGTTTCACCGAACTGCACAGTTTCAAAAGAGCGATCTTTACTGATGCCACTGTTTACATTTTTCCTCATTTATATGCAATTTCTTACAAAGAAGGCTCATCCTAGACTCAAATTGACTCCAGACCTTAAAGAGCTCATGAAACTTAGTAATTGGTGAAATTTTTAGCTCTTCGGGTGCAATATGCAAGGAGAAATTGGCTTTCAAACTCTGCAACATTTCTGGCTGGCAAAAGCGCTAATGAGCTCATACTTTCTTTGTAATATTGTGAGTTTTTAACCCACGTCGCACAAATTCAATGCATCGTGCTCAGTTTATCGTGCCATGGTCTTTCAATATTCAGAACTGATGTTTTTGTAGCTTGATTGGAAACTGTATCGCTTATGCTAATAAGGCAAATATTTTAAAAATAGACGAGCAACCAGGGTTAAACATATTAAAACAATTAAAACGTTCTCTGGCTTAAAAAATTAAGTTAAAATAAGCTTTCGGCTGTCAGAGGTTGTAGGTTGGCAGCCGATAGCTTATTTCAACTGAAATTTTTTAAATTATCAAGAAGTGACTGCTGAAGGAAAATAAAATACATGACATGTTTTTAACTTTCTTTTTACTTTGTTCAGATACCTTTGATGGAACAACTAACATTTGCTGTAGGAATGTCGGCCTTCAACGCGGTCAGAGAAAGGTTTGTTCTTCATTGGAATGTTCAACACATTACCTTTTTGGTTTTAAAACTTAATATTTTGTTGTGTTTGCTTAGCATCTCTTACTTGCCCCGTCTGATGTGGCTGGCTGGGGAATTTATATCAAGGAGTCTTGTAAAAAGAATGAATTCATTGGCGAATATTGCGGAGAGGTAGGAATTTTTTTTACAGTTATAAGTTATTTGTTACTCAGGCTACTTGACAGCCATTGTTTGCATTGTCACGCAACACCGCTCAGTGTAGTGTGACAACCCAAATACACTGTAACGGTCACGGAGGGCAAATCGAATGCGTAACAGTGTAACAGTATGAAAATTTTCTTTTTGTCAGGAAAATAGGAATAAACAATAAAAATTGTTTCCTTTACTTCGTTCACAATTTGAGAAAGCAATAGCTCGTATTCGTCAATTTCCGTGAAGCCGAGGACTGTCCAATTTTTGTTATCCGCTAATCAGGAAAAGCACGAGCG
>OZ026607.1:2019802-2034802 GCA_964020085.1 Micromussa lordhowensis
TTTCGAAAGTTGCATCAGCTTTTCGTCATCAGGACACGTCACGTTACTTAGCAACAGTACTAAAAACTGCGGGCTCAATTCGCAGAATGTAAGAATTTCTCTTTCAAGGGAGTTTTTCAAGGGTTCTTTTACGAAGACCTTTCCTGTCACGGTGCCTGATCAAGTTTCTTTTTTTTTTGTAGATCATTTCTCAAGACGAGGCGGACCGCAGAGGAAAAGTTTACGACAAGTACATGTGCAGCTTCTTGTTCAATCTTAACAACGGTAAGGAAAATAAAACAACAACTTAAATTTGAGCGTTCAGTGTCGAGTTTCGTCTTGAAACAAATAGTAAAACTACTTGAATGACAAAACGACTCGAAAAAATTTACGATGGACGATATCATGAAAATTATAAGTATGAGGGAATTTTCGACGTAGCGAATGCGGAAAAACTAAACCTGAGATAAATTGTGGAGCCACAGGCAGACCACTCTATGTGTTCGTGGTTTAATATAGAGAATGTATGAGAGTTATGAATAAAGCCCTGAAAATTGCATATTTAAATCACATCTCGGCCTAAATATCCCAATAAAGTTAAATGAAACCATAATCGACTCATGTATGGTGTTTTTTCGCCTTGCAGGCCGTTTCAAATCTACCAATCAGCGCTTGGCTCCCCGCGGCAGCGGTAGATTCCCGCGGTAGATTTGAAACGGCCTGCATTCCTTGAATTCCTTTGGTCGTTGAGTTTGGCACCGATCATATTGAGAAAGCTGTATTTATGACTTCAGCGTCGATTTTCTCGGAAACTGTTGGAGGAATGAAGCTGAAATTCGGCGAAGAGATAGAGAAAAAACTCATCTATCAAGATCCGTCGCCATTCAGGTGAGATTTTCAGTATTTTTGCGTTAATTCCAATTTGAAGTGGAGGAGGTCGGGGCTGACGGCCTCGAAGTTGCATGCCTTGTCTCCTTCTTATGTCTAACCGTAACCGGCCAAAAGTAATTTCGTTGTAAGACGCTTTAGACGGCCCAGGAAAGCGAAAAAACACCATACATGAGTCGATTATGGTTTCATTTAACTTTATTGGGATATTTAGGCCGAGATGTGATTTAAATATGCAATTTTCAGAGCTTTATTCATAACTCTCATACATTCTCTATATTAAACCACGAACACATAGAGTGGTCTGCCTGTGGTGGAGCCAGTCGTTACGGCGTTTACATGTTACATGTAACTAGCTCAAAACGCGGGAAACATGTGACCAGTTCAAAGCGCGGGGAACATGTGACCAGTTCAAAGCGCGGGGAACATGTGACCAATTCAAAGCGCGGGAAACATGTGACCAGTTCAAAGCGCGGGAAACATGTGACCAGTTCAAAGCGCGGGAAACATGTTATGTGACCAGTTCAAAGCGCGCGAATCATGTGACTAGCTCTAAGAGCGGGAAAACATGTGACTAGTTCAAAGCGCGGGAAGCATGTGACTAGTTTAAATCGCGGAAAGCAGTGCGGGAGAACATAACAAATGAATTGCCACTTGTGCTTTTCTCAACAAGTGTTCGTTTACCGCTACTAACTTTTTTCGTGCCACGCCTGTTCTGGAGAACCATTTGCTCTATGTTCTGTAGACAAAACCCAAAGAAAACAGTTCTGGTGTACACGTTGCCCTAGAGACAAAAATCATTCTTTGAAATGCACTTTAAAAGAACAACTTTATCTTTGCTGTTTTGCACTTATCTCGTTGTATTTGCTGTATTTTTCAGACTTTGTTGTGGATGCTACTCGCAAGGGAAACAAAATCAGGTTCGCCAACCATTCCATCAGCCCAAACTGTTACGCCAAAGGTAAGCGATCATTGAATCTCTGGGCAAAATGCAAAACATTTTATACTGTTAAATGAAAGTAGAGAACTGACACAACTCTTAGGTCCTACTTAGTGCGACCTAAAGACACCCTTGAACCAACAAAACAAGACGGTGTTCTTTATAAGATTCCTTGCGAATGCGGCAAACTGTATATCGGAGAAACAGGGAGAGCTATGCGAGAGAGGAAACAAGAACATGACAGAGACATACGGCTTGCTCGTGTTATTATTATTATTATTATTATTATTATTATTATCGATTGTGATTGGTTTACAAAACTCCTATTTTCCACTAATTCACTTGCCAAGTTGTTATTGGACAGTTCAATAAGCCAACCACATTCAAAGTTCTAGTTTAAATCAACCAATCGCATTCAAAGTTGTAGTTTAAGGTGGCTCAAAACAGTTTCCAACACTTATATTTGGATGGGTCGTTATAACCACTGTTTATCATTTGATGCTACAATCATGGTATCAAAAAACTGCCCAATCATTGGTGAACACGTTGCCATCATTTTCTTGACACAATAGGTTACCATAGCAACAGTATGACCTGAAAAACACCCTTAATTACAGCTTTAGGGGCTTATAATTCAAAAACGGCACGGTGAAATTTTTTTAAAGCATGATAAGACCGTCGCAACTTTGGCTTTTGTAGCATCAAATGATAAACAGTGGTTATAACGACCTATCCAAATATAAGTGTTGGAAACTGTTTTGAGCCACCTTAACTCATTGGTCGATAGGTGTGTTTAGATGAGAGTATGACGTTTTAGATTCGCGCGTATTTTTGAGAATTATTTTATAAAAGCAATAGAGCACTTTTTCCGTGTTTATTTCGCCTCATCTAAACACTCGGAGGGTTGGGAGAATTCTCGACAGTTATGCAAACCCCCAACAACGACTCGCGTTGGCATAATTGTCGAGAATTCTCCCAACCCTCCTCGTGTTTGGATGAGGCTATATAAACACGGAAAAGTGCTCTATTGCCTAAATTTACGCCTCCTTTGTCAGTATTTGGCTAACATGGCTATTCTTCTTTTCTCTGAAATTGTAATTTTTTTGATTAATTGGTAATAGGACTTTGTGTCGTCGAATTCGGTCTGTAATCATACTCGTGATAAACAAATCGGACTCCCGCTGCGCGGTCGTCCGATTTTATTATCACTTACCATTACTAATCAATCTAAAGATTAAAAGTTCCTTTGATGCTATAAAAACGGCAACATTTTTAATAATATCGATCTAGCGCATTCATAAAATTTACCAGATTTCTAGAAACGCTCTCTTAAGTTATATTTAGGGCAAAATTCTAATTACACGCCAATTTCGCCATAAACAGGTGTTGCTTTGTCGATGAACATCTTTCACGCTAAAACGTCACGAAAACAAATTAATTAAGCATCATTCGCTGTTATGCAAAATAACTAAACTACGTCGCTCTCACAGAGCTGGACGTCTCTACTGTTCAATCATCTTTTCCATGTGCTTTTCGCGGAATTGAAAAGGAGAATTGTTTGGTCACAGAAACAGTTTTACAACACTAACAGTCAAAAGTTGATAATGAACGTTACCGACACATACAACGACGGATCGGCAGACCATCATTCAGAATATGAAGACAACTCTACTCCTGAAACTCATATCATCGTAATCTGTGTTCTTAACGCTCCACTGATGCTCATATCCGTTCTGAGCAACGCTTTGGTAGTGGCCGCCATAATAAGAACGCCTTCCATTCGCTCGACGCACATGATTATGCTCTGCAGTCTCGCTGTTTCAGATCTCCTTGTTGGTCTCATTGCTCAACCTATTTACATTGCTGAACAACTTACGAACGACCGTTTCGTGCCCTATGTTTTAGTGCTGACGGGGCCATCTTTATGTGGAGTTTCTCTTATGACAATAACAGCCATCACTGTGGATCGATTTCTGGCTCTTCACTATCACATGAGATATGCTACTTTAGTGACTGACTCTCGTGTTAAATATACTTTAATAATTATATGGTTAATAAGCTTCCTTGTATCAGGGATTCACTTTTGGAGCAAACGTTTACATAGCTTTATTGTAGGCTTGCTCTTTGTCATTTGTCTTTTAATTTGCACATTTTCTTACATCAGAATTTATCGTATTGTTCGTCGACATCAGCTACAAATTCACGCTCAGCAACAGGCGGTGCAAATTTCTGGCACTGAAAACAACTTAAACATAACGCGATTGAAAAGAAGTGCATTGAGCTCTTTTGTGTTCTATATAGCTTTGATTATATGTTATCTTCCACTGTATGTTTTATTGACTTTTCATGGACTCTCCGTAAAGGACTATCAAATAAAATGGGAATTTGCTGACACCGCAGTATTCATGAATTCGTCCATCAATCCATTTTTGTATTGCTGGCGTCTTCGCGAGCTTCGTACGGCAGTTGTAAAGACAGGAAGGCAGATGTTATGTAAACAAACAGAAGAAAACTAGACAGAATTCGTTCTGAACGAAGCAAGGATGAAAAGTTTACAGCGGGACAGTAATTTTCGTTTTCTCTCGGGTGTCTGTTAGTTTTTTAGCTCATGTTGTTATGGAGAATTGTAAATCATCAAGATATAAACGACATTTGCAGGACCTGAAGACGTTAGATTCAGGTGTCGTGAAATTTTTCTTGGTGTGTTGGAAGATTAATAGTTAAATGGGTTATTCCAGAAAAACTTGTAAGAGTTATCTTGTCCGTATTGGATTTTAAATAAAAACCACTAAAAAGTATCTGCTTCTTTTGTATTCCATCCATTTACAATATTGATATAAACACTGCAATAAGTTAATAATAACAATAAGTTATAATAATAAGTTATCGATGATTGGAATAAGTATGTCACTAGCAAAGGCAAAGCTGCGAGGAACCGCCTGGCTGGACTACTCACAATTTTAATTGCTGCCCCGTATTTTATCAGCTGTTTTATATTTTGACAACCTGTGACAGTTTTTGGGGATCGTATTAACCCAGCCAATCAGAGCGCAGATTGTAATAGGAAACTTCCAACTGTGGAGTCTATCAAAACACGTACAATACTAAGGTCCATGGAAAAAAGGTTTGCCACTGACTCTTGATATTTTTCAACAGACTTTTCGGCTAATACTTAAGCCTTCATCAGTGATATGAAAGCGAAGTTCCTTGTCATGCGCTTTTTAAAGTAACGTGGCGCGAAGCTTGCACGCGTGGCCGTGTAATTCATTCTCGCGCGATGCCTTTATATTGAAAATATCAAGAGCCAGTGGCAAACCTTTTCCATAGACCTTATGACATCTCCTGACTACACGTTTTCCATTTTTAAACCCGTACAATACTATCCGATGCAGTGTTTGTTCGATGGCGGCGAAGAACGATACGCAAAAAACGCTTGTCAAGGGAGGAATCGAGAGAAGTGTAAACTATAATTGTAGACTTTGTTGTTGTCCGCTCACGATCAAATTAAGAGAATTTAAGAAGACCTCATACATATCCACGCAAAACCTTTTCAAGGTCTCCAAGCGTGAAGGATTTGCCAGAAATCTGTTCGAAAATTGGTCTAGAAATATAAAGATCAGATACTTTATCTGATCATGTGTGCCATGCTTGCGCACGTAAAATAAGAAACTCTTTTGAGCTGTATAATTTCATCTACTCGAGCCTGCAGAAAAAAACATCAGACGACAATTCCATCGCTGTGAAGTTCAGCGATAACATTTCTGAAATTTGGTCGTCGATGATGCTTTTCAAAGGCGAAATAACAATGATACTGTTTCTCGTAGACGACAATTCTCGTCTGGCGAGCGCAAACACGGTAAAAATCATGGTTTTGCCAAAGCTTGTCGGGCAAAGCAGCCCTGACATCTCTCCCATGAAGCAAATTGTTTGCGGCTGTTTCTTGTTCCTGTTTGAGAATTAACAATTTCGCGATCTTCGCGTAGAACATTCAGGCGCGATGACGCTTTCCATCTCAGCCAGTTTCTTCATATTAGTGATTTTCCTTGGAGCTGTCCCTTGGGAGATGACCGAAAATTTTGATTGACGTGTTAGCCTTCTGATCCAATGGCAATGGCCCGTACGCCAGAGTACGGGACTAACAAAAACTGTTGGTGATCCGGGCAGGCGGTTCCTCAGTTGTCTCTCTCTCCCAGGCTCCTCGCGGCTTCGCCACTTTCTTAGCGCATTCAAATTGTTTGCCAATCAATCACGAAAGACCGTGTTTTAGCACATTTTCAAACATCGAGAGGAGATCAGAGAAAAGTTCAAAGAAAGACTCGTAGAGTGTTTTTGTGCAGCTAGACGAACTTCGAAAACATTTCTCCGCCTTCCCTCTCAGTGTCCATTCAAATTATTTCAAGCTTTGCCCTGTTGCCGGCGAATGAAATGCCGGAGATAGCCCTGCGATGGACTAGTATCACATCACTGGGAGTGGGGTGGGGGATAGAAATGCTCCTATTCACATCATGTTATGGAAACTGGAGACAATCGTCAACTTGGTTGGCTACAAGGTTCCAACACAGACTTTCCTAGAAAGTAGTGGCATAGCTATAGATCTTTCTACGCCGGAGAAATTTGAAAACGCAGCTTTATTTCTACGGTTAGGCCTACCGTCCACACTAATCCGTCACGAAAACGAAGCTTTTCGAAAACGCTCTTCAAACCGAAGGAATTTGAAAACGCCGGCTTTCTTTTTCGTGTGAGCGGAAAACATTTTGTAAACGGAGCTTTTCGAAAGCGTTGGCGTCACGATAATCATGTGATTTCCCTAACCGAATTTTCTTCGCACACAAATCCAAAATGACCGTTGATTGTTGCGTTTTTAATTCCTCCGGTACAGTGTGGATGGAGCCTCAGTGTTCAGACTCGATTGATTTCACGCATAATCTGAACGTAATTTATTTTCGTCTTTGAATTTGCAACAATGTATGATATAACGATTATCGGTTTTTCATAATACCAGAATACTCAAATTCTCGTTAAGTGTTATCGGCTTCGTCCTTCGGCTTCAGCTGAGAACAGTTACATATACCTCGTCTTGTTATAGCCTGCGAAAACAGCCGTCCTTCTACGCTCCCGGCCCGAGTGGCGTTTCGCGAGAAGGAGAGCGGAGAAGGACGGCTGTTTTCGCAGGCTAGTCTTGTTATTTCAATCATCACAGACTATCATCTGGGTACTTTGCAGACGGACTTTATTCCTAGTGATAACCCATTGTTTCGTCTGTGGATGGAAGACTGTCGTAACTTATAATGTTCTTTATTTCAGTGATGATGGTGAACGGAGATCACAGGATTGGAATTTTTGCTAAACGTTAATGTTCTTTATTTCAGTGATGATGGTGAACGGAGATCACAGGATTGGAATTTTTGCTAAACGTGATATTGAAGCTGGAGAGGAATTGTTCTTTGATTATAGGTAAGAAAACATGAGCGTTGCATCAGTGAGTTGTTGGGTATTTTCAAGAAAGGAAACTTATTTATGAACTCTTACTTAATACTAACACTGAGGCCCTCCACAGACTAGGGATTTAGTTGTCGACAACTATTTGTGATCGACTACTAAAAGTTATCGACAACTAAAAAACGAAGTCTGTGGCGCAAGTTGTCGACAACTAAACCCCAAATTATTAGTTGTCGACGGCCTCATTTTTTGGCGTTTTTCTAGTGTGTGAAAACTTTTGTTTTAGTTGTCGACTACTTTTAGATCTCCGCGCTATTGTTTCAGCGGCTTTCCCCGCCGGCATATGCGTAGAAAGCACATGCACATGCGTAGTAAGCTCTTGGTGCCCAACCTCCCTGCGTATCGGTTGCTAAATCAGTATTTGAGCGCCAGTGTGTGGAATCCCTTTATCGGACTTATTTAGTTGTCGATAACTTTTAGTTGTCGATCACAAATAGTTGTCGACAACTAAAATCCCTAGTCTGTGGAGGGCCTGAGAGTGTCATTGAAGAAGAAGACAATTCTGAAATAAATTGATGTTGATTGGGGAGTTTTACGGTCCAAGCTACCTTTTCGTTCTTTTTTGTTTTTTATTTTTCAGGTACAGTGCCACGGACGCTCTCAAGTTTGTAGGAATCGAACGAGACGTGGACTTTGCTTTAAGATGAAATATCACTTAAAAACACATGCATTGTATACTGAAGATATCAAACAACATAGCTATGCTCAACTGACCTGTCTATTATTATAAGTATTTTCTGCTGGATATATTTGAGAAGTAAATGCGATCATTTTTAGAACGTGCGGTTTTAGCGTGGTGGTATGGTCTTTGCATCTATCTATAGCTAGACTGGACTTGAGTGAACTATAGTTGAACCCCTGTCAAGCGGCCACCACTTATGAAGCGGCGAGTCGGCGAGTTATCGAAGTCCCAAAAAGTTCGTTAGTAAAGCACTGTTAATAGAACCCCTTAACTCCATTAATAGGCTGCGGCCATCTTTTGGTCGTCTCAATGACAGTTTTGAATAATCCTTACCCTATTTAGCGGCAACCCAAAATTTAATGCCACAGAGCTGAGTCCGAAATAGAATTTGACGATTGATAAAAACATTCAAGCACACATTTACAGTGATCGTCTTGACGTGATTCCATGTTCACTAAGCGATTAACCCGCAGGGGAAGAAAAAATTGTTACGGTCATTTTTAAAGGAGATAATATCAGTTTCATGACAAGTGCATCAGGACAACAGTGATAGGCTTATTATGTACAGCAGTGGTCACAAGCCTTCAAGCACTCTTTGTAGTTGAATAAATTGACGTTTCTACTAAGGCCCATGCAAATTCCGGATAAACCAGTCAATCCCTATTAAGCGCACCCTTCCCATTTCCCCGATCGAAGAGGCCTGTTAATAGGAGCTCGACTTTAGACTAGGAAACATTAAGATAGAATAGAATCGGGACATCAAAGCATAGTGCAGCGCATCTCGGCACAGAACAGAACAGAATAGAGTATGAACAATTCCTTGAATAACTTTCCTTCGATCTCCTGAATGACTCTAGAGGTATGTTTCCTTCCCAGTCCCTCTGAATAGAATCCAAGTATTAAATAACCCGGACAACTCGCGGACATTGATGCGAGGAATGCGCTGCTATTCTGGACTGTTCATAGCGTTTCTAATTTTTTAACGTAAAGAAAGAACGCGACTAACGGTGAGTGGAGGCGTGGCACATAGGGAGCGGGGATGAAGTAAAGGAACTTGTGATTCCTTTCGCGCGTTCATCAATCGAAGAAAATCACGAGAACTAAAAAAGTGGTCTGTGATTGCTCCAGTAAGATGCAAATCATCGCAGACAATGCAATGCAAAACGGACGTGTTATGACCTGTTGTGTACTCCCAGCGTATTTGTTAATGTTAATGTTTAGTGTTAGTGTTAGATGTTAATGTTAGGCGTTCATTGGGCAAATAACCTCCTTACTTACCTTTACCCTGATAGAGTCAGCTTTTTATGAAAATGTTTCTCCTTTTCCAGAACGGACGGCTAAGAAGCCTCAATTCGGTCAACACGTATAATTCTCCATGTTCATATTTCCGGAGAGGTAAATATTAGGGAGCTTAAGCAAAGACGTTCTTGAGCGACGTACGGCAACCGGAAATGAGACTTTTTCTCTTTTTACTCGCCTTGGCGCTACCACATTTGTAATACTAAGTGTCTTTACTCTTATAGAGACGATTTACTTGAAAGTTAGAGCGCATCCACTGCCTAAAAATGAGAACCGTCCACTTCCGGTTGCCGTACGTCGCTCAAAAAACGCCTTTGCTTAAGTTCCCTAATGAAAACAAATTTCTAATCTGTTTACTACTATTTTTTCATGGTGTTCATTGATACAGCTGAATGTACTCCGTTTTTGCGAATTGTGCTGTAACTTATTGTAAGTGATGTTTGTAAGTAACGTGTTGTAAGTAGATAATGTATTTTAAGTGCAGTATGTAAGTAATATAGCACATTCAGTAAGTAAGTAATGTCATGCAACGCGTTGTAAGTAAGTAATGTCGTATGTAGTAAGATTGATGCTTGTAAGTAAGTAATATGGCGTACTGTAGGTAGGTAATGTAAAATAACATTTTGTATGTGATAATTGTAAACTAGTAATAGAGCTAATTATAAGAAGATTTTAGTACTGTGTTGCAAATTGCAATCTTTGTAATGTAAGCAATGTCCTGTGAATCTGTAAATGTAATCATCTGCAGTGATAATAAAAGAAGAAATTGTGTTTCCTTTTATCAAGCGTTTTTCTAAATCGATTAAAAGATTTTTTAAAAATGTAAGAGCGAAATTTCAACATGTTTACAGCGGGTTTATTTGGCTCGTAAATATTTTCAGCTCCACCTCTTGGAATCCTCGTTGCTCGGGTGAAGCAGTAATGGCTGTAATAAAATGGATAAAGTTACGAATAGTGCCTCCATGACAGTAACAGCTTCAGGAAGAGACTAGATGTCAATGAAATGTTGCACAAGTATAAATTTAAGATCGAATTCTACTTACACACCACTGAAGTTACAAACAGGTGTCCGGCTCATTTTCGGAAAAAAATGAATTGTTGATAAACACCTTTCACGAAAAATAACGCGAGAACGGGTTAGTTAAGAATCTCTGGATGATTACCAAACCCACTAAACTGTGTCGCTTTCGTGGTGGACGTCTCCACTGTTCTTCAGCTTGCTTTGTGCTTTTTGCGGGAACAAAAGAAGAATTTTCTGGTCATTTTTAGGTGTAAACACACACAGTTTGACAACGCTGTGTTCCCAGATGATTGAAAAGAAACAGAAAAACTGGATGATTTACAAAACCTACTAAACTGTGTCGCTCTCACGGTGTTGGGCGTCTCCACCGTTCGATCAGCTTTGCTATGTATTTTTTGGCGAAAACGAAAGAATTTTCGGGACAGTTTTAGGTGTAAAAACACACAGTTTGAGAACGCTGGATTCCTAGTTAGTTGAAAGTTTATAATGAACAATACCGACAAACACAACAATGGAATCGGCAAACCATCATTCAGACAATGAAGACAACTCTACTCATGAAACTATTACCATCATAAACTGTGTTCTTAACGCTCCACTGATGCTCATATCCATTCTGGGAGACGCTTTGGTATTGGCCGCCATAATAAGAACGCCTTCCATTCGCTCAACGCACATGATTATGCTCTGCAGTCTCGCTGTTTCAGATCACCTTGTTGGTCTCATTGCTCAACCGTTTTATATCGCTGAACAAATTACGGAAGACCGTTTAGCACACCAGGTTTCATTTATGATGGGGTATTCTTTATGTGGAGTTTCTCTGTTGACAATAACAGCCATCACTGTGGATCGATTTCTGGCTCTTCACTATCACATGAGATATGCTACTTTAGTGACTGAATTCCGTGTTAAATATACGTTAATAATTATTTGGTTAATAAGCTTCCTTGTATCAGGGTTTAACTTTTGGAACGAACGTGTCCATATATTTACTGTGGGTGTTCTGATCCTTATTTGTCTTTTAATTTCCACATTTTTATATATTAGAATTAATTGTATTGTTCATCGACATCAGATTCAAATTCACGCTCAACAACAGGCAGTGCAAAGTTCTGACGCTGAAAATAACTTAAACATAACGCGATTGAAAAGAAGTGCATTGAACACTTTCGTCTTCTACATAGCTTTGATTATTTGTTATTTTCCATTGTATGTCGTATTGACGTTTTATGGACTATCCTTAAAAGACTGGCAAACAGAATGGGAATTCGCTATTACAGCAGTTTTCATGAATTCGTCCATCAATCCATTTTTGTATTGCTGGCGTCTTCACGAACTTAGCAAGGCAGTTGTAAAGACAGCAAGACAGGTGTTATGTAAACAAACAGAGGAAAACTAAACACAATTCTCTCTGAACGAAAAGTAGTATTGAAAGTTCACAGGGAGACTGGAATTTTCTTGTTCCTTCTGGATTCAGTTGTAGCTCATATTGGTATGTAGAATTGTAAATAAATAAGATCTAAACGACATCTGTTCTTCAGTTTTATGGGCTAATGAAAAATTATTTGGCCTTTTTTTAGAGCAAAAACAAACAGTGTGACAACGCTGTGTTCCCCATAGCATAGGCGTAGTGGCCTAGGGGCCTAGGGGCTTCGTTCGTTAATTTTCAACTCAGAAATAGCTGTATTATAATAGGAAAGTGTTACGAATGTTTCCTCTTAACAGGCTGAGGAAATGACCTCAGAAGTCTTATCAAATGCTGGTCAACTTGCATTTAGGATCAAATTCTAATTTCTCGCCAGTCTCACTCGCTATAAACAGGTGTTGCTTTTTTCTTAAAAATAAATAGATGATAGACACCTTACACGAAAAACATCAAAAGAAGAAGTTACGTGGGCTTCGTTCGCGTGTGGTTTATAAGTTTGCATGTGCGGGCTGTAATGCCTGTTATGTCGGCGAAACGGCCCGGCATTTTTCCACACGCGTGCGTGAGCACCTAGTCAGTGATAGGGCCTCTCACGTTTTCAAACATCTACAGAATTCTGAACATTGTGGCGCCTTATGTTCAGCAGATTGTTTCCATATCCTAGATCACGCCCCTACGAGTTTCCAACTCAAGATAAAAGAAGCTATTCACATTCAGAGAGAAAACCCTTCTTTGAATCAGCAATTACATCATGTAAATCTAAAGCTTATAATTTTCACATTGTCACGTTATCTGTTGTTACTAGCATAATTAGCATGCAATTTTTTTCCTACTTATAAATTCAACTTTAACGCTTTGTAAGTCAATTTACTGAAGATGACAGAGGTTTCTGTCGAAACATGTCTTTTAAATTCAGAAGTTTTGTCGTTTTCTTAAAAATTCTAATTTACAAGCCATATATACCCTTCAACAAGTTTTCGAGAATATGAATAAGTAAATGAAGTACGAAAGACCGTGTTGGACCACATTTCCAAATACCGAGAAGAGAGTGAAAAAAAAAAAAAGCGACGCAAGAGGAGAGGGGGGGGGGAGGGGGGAGGGGGAGTAGAAATGCTACACGTCGCTTCATACTACAGAGAATTGAAAATGATCTTCCACTTGATTGGCCAGAAGGCTCGAACACAGACTTTACTGGAACGAAGTCACATAGTTACAGACGTTACTTCAATTTGCCATGTGCAGAATACGGTCACATACGGCGACAAAGGTTGTTTCCTTTTGTGTGTGAAAACGGAGTTCTAGTTGAAAACGGAAGTTTTGAAAAACGATGGCGTTTTAACCAAGTGATTTCCCTGACCTGAGTGTTAGAAGAACAACATTTCAAGGTGCTTACAGCAAGTTTATTTCGACTTCAATATTTTTAACTCAGAAATAGCTGTATTGCAATAGGAAAGTGTCACGAATGTTTCCTCTTAACAGGCTGAGGAAATGACCTCAGAAGTCTTATCAAATGCTGGTCAACTTGCATTTAGGATCAAATTCTAATTTCTCGCCAGTCTCACTCGCTATAAACAGGTGTTGCTTTTTTCGTAAAAATTAATAGTTGATGAACATCTTACACGAAAAACACCAAAAGAAGAAGTTAATTTTTATTAAGAGGATGACCAGATGTTTTAGAGAATTCAACTGTGTTGCTTTCACGGTGTTTGGCGTTTCCACTGTTTTAAGCGTTTGAGGAAAAGAGAAACTTTTGGTCATTTTCAAGGCTAGGTGAAAAAACAGTTTGGCTAAACTAACGGTTAAAAAGTTACGATGAACAATACCGACAAACACAGCAACGGATCGGCAGACTATCATTCAGACAATGAAGACGACTCTACTCCTGAAACTATTATCATCATAAACTGTGTTCTTAACGCTCCACTGATGCTCATATCCATTCTGGGAAACGCTTTGGTATTGGTCGCCATAATAAGAACGCCTTCCATTCGTTCACCGCACATGATTATGCTCTGCAGTCTCGCTGTTTCAGATCTCCTTGTTGGTCTCATAGCTCAACCGTTTTATATTGTTAAAGTTCTTACGGAACGCCGTTTAGCAGACCACGTTTGGAGATCAATAGGGTCATCTTTGTGTGTGGTTTCTCTGTTGACAATAACAGTCATCACTGTGGATCGATTTCTGGCTCTTCACTATCACATGAGATATGTTACTTTAGTGACTGAATCCCGTGTTAAATATACTTTAACAGTTATATGGTTAATAAGCTTCCTTGTATCAGGGATTGACTTTTGGAACGAACGTGTCCATATATTTACTGTGGGTGTTCTGATCCTCATTTGTCTTTTAATTTGCACACTTTTATATATTAGAATTAATTGTATTGTTCATCGACATCAGATTCAAATTCACGCTCAACAACAGGCAGTGCAAAGTTTTGACGCTGAAAATAACTTAAACATAACGCGATTGAAAAGAAGTGCATTGAACACTTTCGTCTTCTACATAGCTTTGATTATTTGTTATTTTCCATTGTATGTCGTATTGACGTTTTATGGACTATCCTTAAAAGACTGGCAAACAGAATGGGTATTCGCTATTACAGCAGTTTTCATGAATTCGTCCATCAATCCATTTTTGTATTGCTGGCGTCTTCGCAAACTTCGCAAGGCAGTTGTAAAGACGGCAAGAAAGGTGTTATGTAAACAAACAGAGGAAAACTAAACACAATTCTCTCTGAACGAAAAGTAGTATTGAAAGTTCACAGGGAGACTGGAATTTTCTTGTTCCTTCTGGATTCAGTTGTAGCTCATATTGTTATGTAGAATTGTAAATAAATAAGATCTAAACGACATCTGTTCTTCAGTTTTATGGGCTAATGAAAAATTATTTGGCCTTTTTTTAGAGCAAAAACAAACAGTGTGACAACGCTGTGTTCCCCATAGCATAGGCGTAGTGGCCTAGGGGCCTAGGGGCTTCGTTCGTTAATTTTCAACTCAGAAATAGCTGTATTATAATAGGAAAGTGTTACGAATGTTTCCTCCGCTTAACAGGCTGAGGAAATGACCTCAGAAGTCTTATCAAATGCTGGTCAACTTGCATTTAGGATCAAATTCTAATTTCTCGCCAGTCTCACTCGCTATAAACAGGTGTTGCTTTTTTCGTAAAAATAAATAGATGATAAACACCTTACACGAAAAACATCAAAAGAAGAAGTTACGCGGGCTTCGTTCGCGTGTGGTTTATAAGTTTGCATGTGCGGGCTG
>OZ026607.1:2039802-2043802 GCA_964020085.1 Micromussa lordhowensis
GTGGCTCATATTGTCATGTAGAATTGTAAATAAATGAGATATAAACGACATTTGAGGGCCCTTAATATGTTAGATCGATTTAAGTTTGCAATTCAACTTTTTGCACTCAATTTCAATTTTCTGCACCGTTTGGGATTAATTAGCGTGCCCTCAGCCACCAATCAGCATGCTGAAATATTTGCACGTTCATTATTACGCGATAAAAGGGTGTTGCTTTTTCGGAAAAATGAATTGTTGATGAAAAGCGAAAAGCGAAACGAAAAGCATCAGGAGAAAAAGTTAATTAAGAGTCACCCGGTATTTGAGAAAATGCATTAAACTGTGTTGCTTCCACGGTGCTGGGTGTCTCCTCTGTTCTTCAGCTTTATGTGCTGATGAAAAATTATTTGGCTTTTTTTTAGAGCAAAAACAAACAGTGTGACAACGTTGTGTTCCCCCCAGTTAGCATAGGCGTAGAAGCCTAGGGACGCTGCAACTCCCCCCCTCCTCCCGCCAGTTTCAGAAATTTTTGCACTCAATTTCAATTTTCTGCACCGTTTGGGATTAATTAGCGTGCCCTCAGCCACCAATCAGCATGCTGAAATATTTGCACGTTCATTATTACGCGATAAAAGGGTGTTGCTTTTTCGGAAAAATGAATTGTTGATGAAAAGCGAAAAGCGAAACGAAAAGCGTCAGGAGAAAAAGTTAATTAAGAGTCACCCGGTATTTGAGAAAATGCATTAAACTGTGTTGCTTCCACGGTGCTGGGTGTCTCCTCTGTTCTTCAGCTTTATGTGCTGATGAAAAATTATTTGGCCTTTTTTTAGAGCAAAAACAAACAGTGTGACAACGTTGTGTTCCCCCCAGTTAGCATAGGCGTAGAAGCCTAGGGACGCTGCAACCCCCCCCCCTCCTCCCGTCAGTTTCAGAAATTTTTGAAGTTTTTCGAGCAAAGCTGTGATGATTCGTGCAAAAGTACTCGGGAGGAAACATTCTAAAAGTTTGTTAAGGCCAGGCTTGTAGTCTACTTTCTCTGACGTCTGCCTTGTCAAAACGGAGCTAAGGTCAAATGATATATGGACGCAGGTGTTCCTTATTCTGTTTTGGAAAAGCTATATATGGAACATGGAACCTGCACTTCAATCTCGAGAAATGCGAGGTAATGCGGTTAACTTACACGCTGAGTTCAAAGTATTAAAACCGTTAACAGTGTTAAAGACTTATAGGCGTTGTGATCGCTTCGGACCTGTCATGAAACAAACATGTCAATGCGGTAGTTAACAGAGCCAACACGATATTAGGTTTAATTCATAGAACAGTATGCCCAGCGAATCCCGAAGGTCTTCCCCCAGATCCAAACTGCACCCCCGCCCACTTTTTGTGGCCTGTTTAATGCTGAATCCTTCAGTGCGTTTTTCTCAAGTGTCTACTTTTGCACCGACTGACTTCACGCCAACATTTCTACTTTGCAAGGTATTTAAGTAGAATTTCTGAAACTTGGGCTAATCAAAGACCAATAGTGTCGTGATGATATAAACCAAAAAAAATCGTGACATTTAACACCTGTCGCGTGACATGAGATGATTCGTCTACTGGGTGTGGTGTAAAATAAGGTTATTTCAAATTAAAGCCTGTTAAAAGCACTTGAAAACAGTCATTGCACAGAACAAAACATAAACTTACACGATATGCCTGTTTGACTGTCAAATTTTGTTTTGTAAAAGAGCAGGAAGTGTTGGCGTCAATACTATAAAACACTACCTCAAAAGGCTGTGACTGGTTGCCATAGCGACCATTTTGAGTAAAACGTTCAAAATTTATTTTTTCCTCACGAGTGCAATTGCGCACAATTCACCACATTTAAATAAACATTTTGGCCCCTTTTAGGGTACCATTCCACCTTTTCAAGTTTGGCGCCATTTCGGTCACGTGACCAGTGTGTTCTAACTACCGTGGTCTTAAAGTTTTGACTCAAGTTTTAGTGGATTTACGCTCGTTTAGCGTGCTTTTTCTGTCTTTCGCGGTCCTGAGGCTGGACAAGGAGTGTGGTTTTTTTTGTCCTAAGTTTATTAGTTTTTGTATTGCACTTTATTTCGAAATTTATTTTCATGCTGTTTATGTAGCGTCGTTCGCGGCCAAACGTTCGCATCAGATCATTAGTGTAATTTTTGCATTTATTTTAGTTTTACGGCTTCCGTTTGTGGTCAGAAAAGTCTACCAGCCATAACTACAGTGGTTCGTTTAATCTATGTAGTTACATTGATTCTTCGTGGACTCTCTATTAAGGACTGGCAAACAGAATGGAAATTTGCTATTATGGCAGTCTTCGTAAACAAACAGAAGGAAACTAGAGAGAATTAAAAGTTAACAGAGAGACAACAAGTTTCGTTGTTTCTCGGGTGTCTTTGTGTTTTATAACTTATGTTGCTATGTAGAATTGAAAATAGACATGTAATATACGACATTTGCAAGACTTTGTGATGTTAGGCTGATCCAGTTGTCCTGAAATTTTTCTTGATGTGTTAGAGGATTAACAGTAGTAAAATTGGGCATCTCCAAAAAACATGTAATATTTATGTTCCGTTTTTATTGTTTTTATTTAATTTCAAATGAAAAACCAAAACAAGGTCTGCCTCTTTTGTACGTCAATTCCATTTACAAGCGATATATACCCTTCAATGAGTTTTCGAGAATATGAATAAGTAAATGAAGTACGAAAGACCGTGTTGGACCACATTTCCAAATACCGAGAAGAGAGTGAAAAAAAGCGACGCAAGAGGGGAGGAGGGGGGGGGGGGTAGAAATGCTACACGTCGCTTCATACTACAGAGAATTGAAAATGATCTTCGACTTGATTGGCCAGAAGGCTCGAACACAGACTTTACTGGAACGAAGTCACATATTTACAGATGTTACTTCAATTTGCCATGTGCAGAATACGGTCACATACGGCGACAAAGGTTGTTTCCTTTTGTGTGTGAAAACGGAGTTCTAGTTGAAAAACGGAAGCTTTGGAAAACGATCGCGTTACGATAGTAAACAAGTGATTTCCCTGACCGAGTGTTAGAAGAACAACATTTCAAGGTGCTTACAGCAAGTTTATTTCGACTTAAATATTTTCAATTCAGAAATAGCTGTATTATATAACAGGAAAGTGTTACGAATGTTTCCTCTTAACAGGCTGAGGAAATGACCTCAGAAGTCTTATCAAATGCTGTTCAACTTGCATTTTGGATCAAATTCTAATTTCTCGCACAATGTCACTCGCTATAAACAGGTGTTGCTTTTTTCGTATAAATGAATAGCTGATGAACACCTTACACGAAAAACATCAAAAGAAGAAGTTAATTTTTATTAAGATGATGACCAGATGTTTTAGAAAATGCAACTGTGTTGCTTTCACGTTGTTTGGCGTTTCCACTGTTTTTAGCGTTTGAGGAAAAGAGAAATTTTTGGTCAATTTTAAGGTGAAAAAACAGTTTGGCTAAACTAACGGTTAAAAAGTGATGATGAACAATACCGACAAACACAGCAACGGATCGGCAGACTATCATTTAGACAATGAAGACAACTCTACTCCTGAAACTATTACCATCATAAACTGTGTTCTTAACGCTCCACTGATGCTCATATCTATTCTGTGCAACGCTTTGGTATTGGCCGCCATAACAAGAACGCCTTCCATTCGTTCACCGCACATGATTATGCTCTGCAGTCTCGCTGTTTCAGATCTCCTTGTTGGTCTCATTGCTCAACCGTTTTATATCGCTGAACAAATTACGGAAGACCGTTTAGCATACCAGGTTTCATTTATGATGGGGTATTCTTTATGTGGAGTTTCTCTGTTGACAATAACAGTCATCACTGTGGATCGATTTCTGGCTCTTCACTATCACATGAGATATGCTAATTTAGTGACTGAATCCCGTGTTAAATATACGTTAATAATTATTTGGTTAATAAGCTTCCTTGTATCAGGGTTTAACTTTTGGAACGAACGTGTCCATAAATTTACTGT
>OZ026607.1:2044002-2284002 GCA_964020085.1 Micromussa lordhowensis
ATATAAACACCAGTGAAATACCAAGTGAGCTTTCCCGCGAAAACTTCATATCTTCACACGTGAAGATAATATGTTTTATTTTTTTCCAAGAGGGCAGGGTAACGAATCCTGCAATCTGATTGGTTCTTAGCGCGGTCCGGATTTTCCTATCTCTGACCACGGTCACGGTAACGGCGGGTAACAGCGCCAGTGAAATAGGCCACTTCCGAATTACCTCAGGCCTCTTTTTGGAAGCGAGTCTTGGTGCTCATCCTTTCATATGCAAATCAATTTTCATTCACATGCAAATTAAACTAATTTGCATGTGAATGAAAATTGATTTGCATATGAAAGGATGAGCACCAAGACTCGCTTCCAAAAAGAGGCCTGAGGTAATTCGGAAGTGGCCTATTGTCATGTTCAGCTAGGTTTCGTGAATGAACTAGCGGTAATCGTCACTCTTTTCCCTTTTTACACTTCCATGGACGATTAATCAACGGAAGTTTACTTCTGGCCACTTTTAAATAGCAAGGAAGGTCACTGTAAGTAGATTTAATTGAGTATTTTGTAGCTCTGAGAGTTTGTGTGCTTGGTTGTAGCTCAGCGTTGTAATGGCGCGTAATTCTGTGTTTTTCACCGCACAATTTTAAGCTAACAGAAGTCAAATGCAGTCGAGTTTAGCCTCTCTGATAGTTGCTGTATTTAAGAGAAATTCTGTAGAATATACTTAACGAATTTCCTCGCTTTCTGCTACTCAATTTACGGTAAAAAGGTCTGATTTCGGGTGATTCGCAACGACTGATAGAGATTGTGCTTGTAGTGCAACTTCAGTCAAACTGCGCGAAATTTCACCATCGGAAAACACTTAACTGGTGAATTAGATGCAACTAACATAGAAGCAATTCAAAATAAATCTGTTAATACATCTTTCTTTGGGTAGTGTCTGAGTTTACTCGCTCGTTCGTTCGTTAGATTTTTTACGATGGTTTGTAAACCAATTCAATAACAAAGTTGTGTAAACCCAATTGTAAGCCAAATTAGCGCAGGAAAAAAAAAAAAGTTATTTGCCGGCCTAGGGTCGGTCCGTATAGTGAAAAACTGTGACCTCGGGCTTGAAAATGCTGCCCGAGGCCGCAGGCCTCGGGCAGCATTTTCAAGACCTCGGTCACAGTTTTTCACTATACGGACCTCCCAGCCGGCAAATAACATATATATCTTCACAGGTGAAGAGATCACCCTCGTTATGACTACATAATAAATCGCGCCTTTTTCACAGGAGTTTATCCGGTGTTTATATAATAAACAGAATATTACATGCCCGCTTGTGGATATGAATTTTATCCTCTCGTGTTCGACTCGATATCTCACTCGTTCGCTGCGCTCACTCGTGAGATATCGAGTTGAACACTCGAAGATAAAATTCATATCCACGCCCGGTCATGTAATATCCTCTATATACTACACACCAAAACGTCTAATAAGAGATTTATTATCCAACGATTTCGTTTCCCAAAATTCTGACTTGCCAAGGTTTTGAACTTCACGCGGCCGGGAGGAATGGGACGAGTACAAATATCTGTTGTTTGTACTCGTTTCGCGCGATATTTGTACTCTAGGAAGCAGAGTTGGATAATAAATAAATAAATAAATAAATAAATAAACAAATCAGATATCCAAACACTATCACGGTCATAGTTTCTTTGTTTAAACTCGATGAATTATTAATGAGTTTGAGAAGGGCTTGGAGATAACATTTATTTTCTTTTTGCAGTTACAAGGACCGCAGGTGGCGATTCTACATATGCCAAATGACACCGGCGACATCATAAGTGCGGCAAGGACACAGAGTAGTCAAAAACTTAAAAATAGCAAAACCTAGTTCTAACTGGAACTTGGAAAGGATAGAGGTTTAAAAATAAGAGAATATTAGTTTGGGACAAAGTAAAAGAGAGAAAAGCTCAAATCTCAACAGTTAACAGACAAGCACGAAAGGTAGCTAGTATGTCTTCCTTTTAAGTCGTATTTAAGGCCAGTCATCAAGTACTTCTAAGTAGTATTACAACAGAGTGTCAAAAACAAATTCACTTATACTAAGCGTATGTATCTGATGTTATAATTGCTCTCATGGTTTTAGCCATTCTTTTCCTGCGCAAAACACGCGGATAAACAGTGCTGTTTACTACGACTTTTTAGGAATTTCGACATCTTGTGAAGGGTTAAGATTTTAAAGGGTGCGTTTGTCTACATCGTTAAAACAATGAGCGTCTCAATATAAAATAAAAACCTTGCAACTACGCACAGTGTTCATTGATGATACAAAGGTTGCTGAAGTACTGATATCAAACACGAAAGAGCGTAGAGAGATAATGGTTTGACACTGACTATTTTTTGATGTTTCATTCAAGACGTTTCGGCTGGTGCTTAAGCCTTCATCAGTTGAAATATAATGTTAGTACGCGTGATTCAAAAATAACAGCACGTGGAGCGCGCGCTGAGGAAAAACGCGTTAAGAAACGTCTTGAATGAAACATCAAAAAATAGTCAGTGTCAAACCATTATCTCTCTATGTCAGCTCCTGACTACAACTACTCTATTTTTAAACGAAAGAGCGTGTTGGATCATATTTCCAAACGCCGAGAAGAGAGTTGAAAAACGACGCGTAATCAAGTATTTTTGACGAACTTCGAGGTGTATGGGCCGCCGTCACCACCAAAAATACAAACAATACAAACAGTCTAGCATAAACAGAAATGGTTTAAACGTCCTTTGTTAGTTGATACAGGTTATATGGAAATGATGCAGTTCCAATGCACTTGGACCGGTTGTCTTTGGTGGAATGGGATACTCAACCAGTAAATGGTTTAGACAGTTTAGAAACTGTCTAGCCGCCCTTGTCAAAACGGTACAATGAACACCCGATTGATTCAGTCTAAATGTAAGTAGTTTAGCTCCAGTTTGTTAAATGGTACAACATAAAAAGATCTGGTCATGTCAAAGAACGAATAGGCTAGCTATCTCTGTTCAAGCGGCACAGCATAGTTTAAACTGGGCTAGAGTGATGTCAAATAGGATAGCGTTACATGAAATGGCAGAGCTGAGCATGAAATGGCACAGAGTCGAGCGAAACAGTTCAGCGTGATGTCGAATGAGTCAGCCCCGGATGAAATGGCACAGTATTTGGTGAAGTTATACAGCGTAACATCAAATAGCACAGCTTTGCGTGAAATAGCTTGGCATACATTCAGACGGTGCAGCCTGAGACCACGTACACAGCTCGGCGTGAAGTGGTACAGCGTAACATCAAATGGCACAGCGTTGCGTGAAATGGTTCAGCATACATCCAGACTGATTAGGGCGATAATAAGTGAGCGGAACATTTTCAGAACTAGCTCAGCAATGCAATACATGAAACATAGTATCTGAAGTAATAGAGTATTGCACGAAGTGGTCTAGCGTGAAACTGGGTACAGGTGGCGTGACATCAGTGCGCCGAAACCACCAAAAATACAAAACACGAATGGAACAGCCAAGAGTAAACTGAGACAGAGGTCGGTATGACGTCACCCTTGTGAAAGTTTGGCGCCAAACATTGAGAGCTCATTCAGTCAGCGTGATGTCTGTAAGTCTCCTTCCTTATTTCGTTTCACAAGGCTGTATGAATTCCCTGCAGTTCAAGAATAAATGCTTCTGTTAAACGGAATATCATTTCACCACAAAAACCCGACACAATAATATTACATTTCCATGTGCTCTCTGCTGTGTCTGGCAGGAATAATTCCATTGTTTCACTGATTGTCGATGTTCCCATCGTCATTTTAAACTCCGTTGTACTTTTTGAATTAATTGGATCGTTGATAAACTCTTGTAGTCGGTCAAGTATGCGAAAATTACCGTCTACTAGACGAGAGAACTGTTTATTACATAACTGCTAGTGTTCAATGATTAAAGTTTGTGTCACGCAATAATCAGTAACGTAACATAGGAAGTCCTCTCTCGTTTGCTGGAGGTAAACAAAGGGAGAATATTGCCATAAATATTGCATTGAAAATAAAAAAAATCAGCTATGAAATTAAATCCCTGATCTCACAACTCTAAAAGGCCTTAACATTACTCCAAGCAATGGCAAAAAACAGAGAGAGGAGAGCAAGAAAAGGGGAGTAAAAGAGTGGATGAAAAAAATACTGACACTCCGTCTACTTCTAGGTTACGTCTAGGTTACCCGGAGAAGTTAATTGAGACGACTCTCTTGGAAGTGAAATTTGAAGGGAGGAAATTAGCCCTCTAACCAAAACAAAAAGAAGGCAAAAGAAATTGTTGCTTTGTCACAACATATCAACCATCAGTGCCAAATCTAAACAAATTCCCATGAAAAAATGGCATTTAATTGACTGAACAACAACCATTACTGAGCGAAATCTACAGAGATCCGCCCCTCATTTCATACAAAAGAGGGCGTTCGCTCAAAGATATACTCGTGAAAGCCAAGCTATGAAAAAGGCTAAAACACGCGCTTGGGAGTCGTGCAGGCCTGTCAACCCCATTTTACACTGTGGAAGATATCGCGTTTTCACAAAAAAAATCACAGCGGCTAGATTATAGATGACAATGTGTTGATGGAAATACAAAACTTCACAGGCAGAATGAAACAGAAGATACATATGAAGCTTTGGAATAGGAGACTGTTTGACAGTCCATTCCCACGCCTGTCTGTTTTTAAGAGAAAGCGACTGCTCGCAGGGTAAAAAAAATCACTATCACTATCATCATCATTTATTTGCCTTAATAATTAAATAATAATAATAATAATATACAGCAAGTTGTTAGGCGAGGAGACCTCAAGAAACCACAAGGCTTATAGGAGAGGCCACCTCGGCATCACAATATTAAGCAAGATAAATGCTGCGAAGGAGTGCGGCAGAAACTAACTCAGAAACTAACTCAGAAACTAAGTTGACTTACCTTTCAATTCTTATATCGCCAACTTTTGAGACTTCGGTTAGGGCACGCCGTTCTTTAACAGCGTTTTCATAAATCCAGGCATATGTATATATGAAAACAGTGTCAAGAAATCAAGCGTCTCTAAAGTAGACGGAGTGTCAGTATTTTTTTTTCATCCACTCTCTTACTCCCCTTTTCTTTTTCTCCTCTCTCTGTTTTATGCCATTGCTTGGAGTAAGTTTAAGGCCTTTTAGAGTTGTGAGATCAGGGATTTAATTTCATAGCTGATTTTTTTTTAATTTCAATGCAATATTTATTGCAATATTCTCCCTTTGTTTACCTCCAGCAACCGAGAGAGGACTTCCTATGTTATGTTACTGATTATTGCGTGACACAAACTTTAATCATTGAACAGCAGTTATGTAATAAACAGTTCTCTCGTCTAGTAGACGGTAATTTTCGCATACTTGACCGACTACAAGAGTTTATCAACGATCCAATTAATTCAAAAAGTACAACGGAGTTTAAAATGACGATGGGAACATCGACAATCAGTGAAACAATGGAATTATTCCTGCCAGACACAGCAGAGAGCACATGGAAATGTAATATTATTGTGTCGGGTTTTTGTGGTGAAATGATATTCCGTTTAACAGAAGCATTTATTCTTGAACTGCAGGGAATTCATACAGCCTTGTGAAACGAAATAAGGAAGGAGACTTACAGACATCACGCTGACTGAATGAGCTCTCAATGTTTGGCGCCAAACTTTCACAAGGGTGACGTCATACCGACCTCTGTCTCAGTTTACTCTTGGCTGTTCCATTCGTGTTTTGTATTTTTGGTGGTTTCGGCGCACTGATGTCACGCCACCTGTACCCAGTTTCACGCTAGACCACTTCGTGCAATACTCTATTACTTCAGATACTATGTTTCATGTATTGCATTGCTGAGCTAGTTCTGAAAATGTTCCGCTCACTTATTATCGCCCTAATCAGTCTGGATGTATGCTGAACCATTTCACGCAACGCTGTGCCATTTGATGTTACGCTGTACCACTTCACGCCGAGCTGTGTACGTGGTCTCAGGCTGCACCGTCTGAATGTATGCCAAGCTATTTCACGCAAAGCTGTGCTATTTGATGTTACGCTGTATAACTTCACCAAATACTGTGCCATTTCATCCGGGGCTGACTCATTCGACATCACGCTGAACTGTTTCGCTCGACTCTGTGCCATTTCATGCTCAGCTCTGCCATTTCATGTAACGCTATCCTATTTGACATCACTCTAGCCCAGTTTAAACTATGCTGTGCCGCTTGAACAGAGATAGCTAGCCTATTCGTTCTTTGACATGACCAGATCTTTTTATGTTGTACCATTTAACAAACTGGAGCTAAACTACTTACATTTAGACTGAATCAATCGGGTGTTCATTGTACCGTTTTGACAAGGGCGGCTAGACAGTTTCTAAACTGTCTAAACCATTTACTGGTTGAGTATCCCATTCCACCAAAGACAACCGGTCCAAGTGCATTGGAACTGCATCATTTCCATATAACCTGTATCAACTAACAAAGGACGTTTAAACCATTTCTGTTTATGCTAGACTGTTTGTATTGTTTGTATTTTTGGTGGTGACGGCGGCCCATAGAGGTGTTTGGAAATGTGGTCAAACACTGTCTTGAGTGTTTGATATATCTTCTCAATCGAAACTAAAACTAAGGAGAAAATGGAGAATTAAAATTGCAAAGTCTATCTTAATTAAGATCAGATATCCCTCTTCCCTTACCCCCGTAATCTGTCTCTCCTTGTCATTCACTGCCTAACGATTGCGTACAGACCAAGTTTAGTTCGTGATTTTATTCTTTAATATTTCGTCGTGGGTTTTGCGCGCAAAATAGCTTAAGTTTGGAAAATTTATCCGGATTGTCTTGCGTATATTTTAAAGCAAAAGCTCGAAAGTACTAATAAACTTTACTCCTTACTCCAGGAACGCGTCAGTGAAACGAATATCCCAATCTCTCTCGATCGACACTTCTGCGACACCTTGCACGTGCTCAGAAGCGAAAAACAATCTTGCGATCTTAAAACTCGATAAAAAAGACAAGTAAATACAAAAATGAAGGAAATTTCCCGGGGGAACTCCGAGAAAAATTTGGTGGGGGTATACGGCCTGCGATGCCGCGGTGATATTCCCTACCCTACTTATGACCTGACCAAAAATTCGAAATCCTATTTATGACCTGACCGGTAAATCAAAACCCTATTTTAGACCTGCGTTGTAATAAGTTCTCTAGTTCAGACCAGTGTTAAAAATGGCTAAAATCAGCTAAAATCCTTACCCTGTTTATGACCAAAAAGGCTGAAAAACCATACCCTTGGGGGCTGCACATACCTCTATAGCCCATATAAGGGAGTACCCCCCTTCGGGGGAATTTCTCACATACAAAAATGCTCTTGATGACCTGTGTGATATTGGCTTGATAGGAGTCACATAATGAGAAAAATTCAGAGATTTCCCTTTACGAGTTAATAGGTAATGTCAACATATTCAGAGGGTTGTAACCAAACAATTACATTAAAGCCATCAAGTTCTTGGGATGAACACCTTGAAAATCTCGTTTTCAATACAGCACTTATACTGGAGGCTAAGAGAAACACCTTTTCGTTCAGAAAGACATAAAACGACCTTGAACACAAACACGCTCTTTCTACGTGGGAAAGAAATCAAGTTGGTAGTAATTTTCCCAACCGGCTATTTGCATACGTGTTGCCTGAAAAGTTTATTGCGAATGTTACCCCATGTTTTCTACGAGCCGCACAGTTCTCATTCCATCGGCTTTGCTCGTTCTTTAGAATGAATCCTAGTTTCTTTTAAAAGACGCTGCTGTCTGATCTGGAAGCGTAAACAACATTCATTCGGGACATGTTGCACTGAGGGTAAACAACAAGTCCTTCCTCAAGCGTTCGAAACGCTTGCTTAGGTTCAAATCTTTCAAATAGAAGCAATGCGAAAATAAACTAAGCTCAAAACAAAGGAATCCAAGTTTATAGTAACTAAACAAGAGGTTATTTGGATGGTTCTTTTTAAATATACACCTTCAAATTTTCTTTGAACACATGCCGTCCACGTAACGTCCACTTAAAAAAAAAATGAATATATTGCGCTGAGTTCTAAAGGCGCCGAAATACGAGAAACAAAGACCCGTATCTCGTATATCGCCGCTTTAAAGGCGGCGATGATATATTCGATACAAAAACTCTCAACTTGGCGTGATTAACTTGTCGCGAATAGTAGAGAGCGGGTCTACTTTGAGCAACAAATTTTGGCATTGCTGCTCGTTCATCAACCTTGAACTTGTCACGCATAACATTTGCTCACATTTTGCGACAAGTTGAGCGTTTGTGTGTCTCGTGATGAAGCACTCACAAAGCTTACCACATGAAGCCTTTCATGTTGCGACAAAACAACCCTTGAATCCGGATAAAAAAAACAAAAGAAGCTACCATTGGCTACAATGTAGTACCTGTAGCCAATAACAACTTGCGTTACAATTTGCGACTACCATGAAGAATAAAAAAGGCAACTCGACCTAATTCTAATAACAAACATATATTACATTTCGAATAACATACACCCTCCATATCCATACTTGAGGACATTGAAGAGGAGGTGGGTTTTTTTGAGTGGGTATAACACTCATTTTTCAGCCCAGATTTGGCCAGTAACATCATATTTTTATCAAATTTTTAACATGCCTGGCTACATATCAAATATTTTTAAGAACTTGTCAGTTTCCCCAAATCCTCGCCGCCTATTTTATGCTAAACATAATATGCAAAATGGAGTAAAAATACTGATCTTGATATTGCTCATTGTCAATAATATAGTGCAGTCCCGATTGTCTCGAACTAACTAGAAAACGACAATTTGTTCGAAAACTGATTAGGAAGTTCAAAACGCAAATTAAGGTAAATTTCTTTTCCCTCACTTTTTGCCAAGGCAGGTTGCAAAAAACAAAGGGATTCCAGACCCAACAGACAACTCTTAAATCAATTTCAAATTATCAACTATTTTAGAATGTTTTGAAAATATTTACTGAAGGTATGTTGTTATCCATTTATCGATGATAGTCAACAATCACCATCGTTATTTCTGTCAAGTTGTGAAATTATCCGCACACGTCATTCATTTCGAATTTTACTGAGTGCATCAAGTTTTAAAGTAGACTTTGTCAGTGATGGGAGTGAAAATATATTGACTTTAGCCTCAGCTGGACAAACGTAAGCAAAGTGAATGCAAATAACTTGTCTCTCGACATGAAGCTCTGCACGCGAACTTGAGGTTCTATGGAAACTGCGTTCTTGAATCTCATGTCGACAAACAAAGGGATGCTGGAAAGTGACGATTTTCAAAGATAATAACAAAGAAAAGGTATGATGAATAGAGTTGGTAACAGAAATAACAAGCAATGATTAAATAAAATTTTTCTTTAGGCGTATATAAGTTACTACACTTCCTTCCAACTTACGTTAAATTAATTTATTCATTATGCTTTCGATTTCTTGTAGACTCGAGGCATGAAGCGTTTTTCCCTTATTGTTGTGTTGCTATCTGTTGCATGGACTTTCTGGGCTGTAAGTATATCTTGCTGACCGTGTTTCTGTTAGCGTAACTCAGTCATTTTAGCCATATTTTTACGTATTCAGATAATTGTATTCAGAATAAGTTTCAAATGTAAAACGTAATTCTAACTTAATCTTTTCACTTTAGGGTGATGTGATGGGCTTCTCTCTCAGAAACAGACGAGGTAATGATCGCGTGGCAAAATAAATTACAAGATAAATTTGTCTGAATTTTGTGGTAATACACCAAACTCGGGAGACAGTATTTTTGCGACATTTTTAGAAACCAAGAAGAGAGTTGAAAATGCGCCTTCAAGAGGGATACTTTAACGAAATTCAAGGTGATCAAACGGTATACTGAGCAACCTCGTTATCTCGTTCCGAAGCGAGAAACGCGCCCAGTACGGCCCTCGAACTCAGTTAGTAAGAGGTATATAATCAACACTCAAGACTGTGTATGACCACATTTATCATATCTCTACTGGACTCTCTACTGCGTGTCTGACGCGTTCGAGAACGATTTCTATTCACGCGGAATGGCTTCAAATTTCTGACGTACCTCAACAAAGTTGTTTTAGGTTGATGAATTATACTGAATTGAATATGAACTTCAAAACTATTGTGCAAATTCTTAAAATAACTATTCTTTTTTACAGCGATGCGGGTTAAAAAGCCGGGTATATGCCCAAAACTAGTTGGTTCTGCTGAGTGTTTTGAACTGTGCCGTGGAGATAACGATTGTCCTGGGAAGTTAAAATGCTGTTTTGACGGTTGTGGCCGGTTTTGTATGTCACCAGGTAAGCGCGCTTTATTCAGTCTTCATGTGCATTAACTAGTTTTTCTTGAAAAAGTTTCTAGATGACCCGGTAATACAGTTTCACTTCTGCACCCGCTTGAGTTTGAGTTCTTAAGAACGGCGCCGCGTCGAGTGCCAGAAGTTGAACAATTTATCTCCGCTATTTTTGGAGGTTTATACTGAATAGGTATAATTAGGTACATAAGAACCCTAATGTAGTTTATTTCCTCTAGAAGTCTTGATATTTCTCCCTACTAATGAGCAAAACAGGATGGAAGTTGATTTTTCAACTTCTGCCATTCCAAGCTTGGTTGTTTGACTATCGTTAACGTTCTTGATTTGTTGCGTGTGAGAATGAAAACGAGCTTTTATTTTACACGACCAAAACACTGGGAAGGTCTTACGTTACCAGAATCTCGTCAGTAGTTCAGGGGTTCCGATCTTTTATTTTAGAAAGGGGCCATTCCAAAGGAAACAGCATTGGGTAACGTTGATCAGTGTGTTAACTCCCCATATTATGTGCCTTTGCTTCTTAGTTTCCGGTTGATATTAAAGGACGAAGCTCGCCTTATACGTTTCTTTTCTTTATTCAGTTTAGGGGTACTGGCCAGTGAGCAGTGAGGCTGCATTTGGGATTTCCAAGGACGATAACATAACGAAGGCTTCATAAATACCATGACTTAAATATTGCTATTGAAATGATGCTTGTCAATTCTACTGCGTTAGATAAGAAAACATGAAAATAAGAAAGATTTTAAAGGACTTCTGGTTCCGGTTTGATTGTGTTCGATAATGGTGTCTTTGCATGGTTAGGGAGACCAAGTACTGCGATTAATGCTGACTCATTTTCTGATTTCTCCCACACGCCCCGATTCTTGGACCCGACCACAAGGATTGGGGCCTCTATAGGAATGATTGCCTCCAGATTTTAGTTTCTACCCTCAATGGAATAATTAATTGCACTTTGGCTGAAATGCGATGAGAAAAGAGCGTGTCTTCAAACAGTCATGTCTTGCGAAAAATCTCCGTGGTGAGTTGTTCAAGTACACAGAGAATGAATGATAATCTGAAACTATCGTCATTAAGTCGAAATTCAGACAACAATTGGCAAAACTAGAAGCTTTACTTCGGTAAGAACTATACCATCTAAAATACCGTGCTAATAACAATGAAGAGACGAAACAGTTTGAACAGCAAACAAATTGCATTTTTCTCTACTTTGCTCGAAAATGAATAAACCTGGCATGTTTTTAGGAAAAGAAATCATTATTCGCATTGCAATGATTTCCCCTCGCATTGGCCTATAACCATGTTGTTATTTTCCTGTGTCTTCGATATAAGTTTCACACAGTAAGTAGAAACAGCCATTTTCTGTGTTTTTTTTTATGACAAATTTTATTATTTTAAAACATTTGTTTTTTGCAAGATTAACTTGAGTCACTTGAGGGGATTGATACAATATGAATGACTTTTTGTGTAAAGAAAAGAACAGGTTATTGTTCAATCCCAAGGTTCGTAGCAAATTCCATATTTCTCTGCTCCCTTTGACAGCTCTCCAAATAATGCAGCTAATTATATCAACAAAAACATATTAAGGGTATCTGACTAGAATTGATTCCGAGGTTTAATTTGTATGAATGATGTTGACTCAACTAATGTGCTACTTGGCTTTCAAAATGCGTTATTTGTTTAAGAAATAGAGAAAACTCCATTTGTGTCTACTCGGTCTGACTGTACAAGGAGTAAGTTTTGGACTTTTTAGAAGAGTTCAGTTGCAACCTCAAACAAGGTTTAACCAAAGAATCGCGATTGGTTTTCCTAAGTCTTCCTCGATGTAAATAAATGGTCTGCTCTCAGTGATGTCAAGCTCAAGGCAGTCATCGATTGCATCAACTCTGAATATAAATCTCGTGAAAACTGAGACTAATTGCTTTCGAAGAAAATGACAATCACATCTCTTTGCCACGTATCTAGTCAGGTCACTTAAAGTTAACTTGTGGCCTCGGTTTGCCGCTTTCATTCTAAGAAAATTCATAAAGTTAAATCAGAGCTGTAGCTCTAGCTCTATTGCAACGTGAAGCTGTTTGTATTGTTAACATATATGGGCCAAATCTCGCAGCATATGAAAATTCTAACTTCCTATCTATGTCCAATAGTAATGGTTTGTGCTCTGTGTGCAAACATAAAAGGAGCTATAAGGTGGCTCGAAACAGTTTCCACTACTTTCCAAGACTTAGAGCTTGATGGGTCATTAGAACCATTCTATATCGGTTGATACCAAAATCATGGTATCAAAAAACTGCCCAATCATTGGTGAACAAGTTACTGTCAATTTTGTGGCACAATAGGTTACCATAGCAACAATATGACGTGCTAAAAACTCCCTTAATTTTAGCTTTAAGTGCTTATAACTCGAAAACGAGCTCGGTGACCCCCATTCTTTATTATCGAATTGTAATCAGCATGATAAGATGCAACTTTTTGCAAAGTTTAAAAAAATTCTACGGATGGGTTTCAGAGCCACCTTAAATTTTCGAAAATTTAAGGTGGCTCTGACGGTACTACGCATGAGCAGACCAGTATTTGTAGGCAGTTATTTGCAGGTCACGTGGTGGGCTCTCGGCCAATGTAAATAAAGGAAAAAATGCATCGAATGATAATGGGCCATGTTCGTATTTTCGATATTGGACTGCAACTAGCTTGCAATGTAGGCTCGTGCGCGGGAATATCATTGAAAAGAGATGAAATAACTTGCAAAAAACTCCCCGCATTAGCCTCGGTTGCAAGCTAGTTCCAGTCCAATACCGAGAATACGAAAGTAGTCTATTCTCTATCTTGTGACCCATATAACGTTTTTTCAGTTTATATCACGCCAGCATTTAACATACACTTTTTATTTCATCCATTTCAAAGACTATATGGAAGACTTATACATGCATGTACATAGTCTAGTTTAAATGCATGGTCTGAGTCCAGTCTACAGCAATCAACTTCTTCAGTTCTCAATAACGTGACGAAAATCTGAAACGAAAACAGTGAACAAGGTTCAGAAATGCAATATCCTTTCCAATTGTTTGAATCCAGTCAAAGTGGAGGTATTTTCATTGTTTCTTCACTGCAATTGAAGATTGTATAGTTGTGAAAATGCGAAAGGATCCGATTTGTACCCCATTTTCTCTTTTCACCCCGCGATATAATGGACTAACATCCCATCCAGGGAGGAGTAGAAATTCACCTAGTCGCTTCGTGCTACTGAAACCAGAGATTGGTGTCGGCCTGATAGACCACTTGGCTCGTATGCAGATTTTACCTGTTTTACGATTCTCTTTTCTTCTTTTTTCTTCATTTCCATCCTACGATTTCCTCTTGCGGACAGCAAACATACTCGCCGGTTGCAAAGAAATAGTTACACTGGTATTCTGGCGGACAGGGCGGTCCTACCGGCTGAAATCCGCAAACGAAGTTTGGGATTTGGCGATTACAGTTCTCACCTGGAACTAAAGAGAATTACAACTCTTAAATTAACAATCATAAAGTTTTTGGTTTTCTAGTCCTGGATATTATTGGTAGTAGCTTAAGGTATTAGCCTCGATTTCAGCAACTCTCTCTCGCAAATAGAACTACGGACAGCTGGGCAGTAGTAAGACTTTCCAAATTCCTATTCGATACGGAAACAGTACGCGGACGAATAATCACTCTGATGTGATTTCCATTTAGTAATGCAACACTTAGCCTTAATAACATACTAAACCTTACACTAGCTTATCCTCTAACCTAAAATTTAACTGGCGTTTTGAGCGAATCAACCGGAATTATTTAGATCTGAAACCTTTATACAAGATCTGCGCTAAGCCATCTAAATTACCGGTTCAATAAGGTATATTAATATTTTATCATTATTATTACCTGGTACTGCGTTGCATCTAAGAACCTACGGACAAATAAAAAATAGTATTGATAATGTTCAGATGCAGCATGCACCGCCGATCCAAAAGGGCGCGTTCCTTTTGGGTGACTCAGATCCGGGTATCAATTCAAAGGAACCGATGAATCCACTCTGGTCACGGATTCGTCGGCTTCTTTGATGTACCATGATCCGAGTGATCTTGGATCACTGATCTTGATCCGGAAAACCCAAAATGAACGCACCCTAAGATGTTTCCAACCCTTTAACGTTGGAAACAACAATAACTTTCGCCACTTTGTTTTTCAAACAGATCAAAATACGATCAAACCAATAGTGACACAGTTTCAGACATTTTCCCTCGCTTTTCTTGGACTGCATGCATATGCTTGGTGTACTGTTTGGTTTTAGTCAACCGACAAGGTTAAAATAACTTTTTATAGGCTTTTCCTTTATGGGATTTTTACTCAAAATATGCCAATATAATTTACTTTCGGGTGTGCCTCTCGATTGAAACATTAAATAGAAACATTTCACGTACATCGTCTTCAATGCTTATCATGTTGCATTATTTTCATTTTAGCAAGCTATTATTTAAAACTTCTTTTTGTTTGAAGGTTATTTTGGACGAAACAGCAAAAAATGAAGCAGGGCACGCGAAATGGCCACTTACCATAAAGCACAGCATTAAAACCATCAACAGTTTTGCATTCATGATGTTCGACTTTAACCGGCGTTGTCTAAGTTGTAAAATGGTAACTCGTATTGCTGCAAGTGGATCAAGCCAACTAATCTGAAAGAAACTATGGTGTTGCACCATCGAGGTGAGAAAGCTGAAATTAGGATATAAAGTAAATTAATTAAACGCAGTTTAGACTGAATAAGCAGTTGGCATAATTAGTTTCATCGTCACTTGTGATAGAAGCTGTAAGCAAATCCAAATCAGAGAGCTTTGAAAACTGTCAAGCTAATTACAAGTAAAGTTGATTTTTACTTTTTACTTTATTTTTACTTTATTTGTCGAAGCTGGTCGAAGTTGTTGTATAAACTGCAAATTATAAACACATAGTTTTGAGTCGAATTTTGCCGATAACCTCACGTCTAAAAGACAATAAACCGTATTTGTAAATAAGCTTACTACTAAGGTAAGTTTGGAAGTTTTCTTTGTGCTAATAGGGACAACCGCTTCGCAGACTGTCAATTTTTCTGTTACAGTCGGAAACCTACAGTGTACGAAGGATTTGCTTTTTGACCCTACCTGAAAGCGAGAAAATCCTCAGGATTGGAATATATTAAAAGCAGAAGTCAAGTAACTGATATATTACCGTGTGACTTTCAAAAGTCCGCCAAAATATAGATCTACATTCTAGTCTTTATGGGCTTGAAAGAACGCATGGTCAGTGAATTATGAAAATGGTCGCCTCGATTACGGTTTGAAAACAATGAATTTGGCGAGGTTTTACATGAGTATCCGATCCTCTAAAAGCGATTTAGAGAGCCTTACTGCGTGCTGTAATGTTGCGTAAATTGAACGTGCAGAAACAAAGCCATTTTTTGAGAATGAAACACACGAATGTTTGAACTTATCGAACAGAACGACGGTAAAGGTGAACATGACTCGTATCCTGGTACAAACCTACAATGATTTCGGAAACACCGCGGGCGGCTCTCTGAGTAAGTGACTGTAATGGCGTCGTAAAATGTAGTTGTCAACAACATCCAAAAACCGAACCAGAATGATTCACAGTTTTCATGTCGTTCGAAGCCTCGAAACAGAGGAATATAAAAAAAATTATAAAAATCGGGCCTCCTCGATTATTTTTTGGGATGTTCGCAATGATCTTACTAATGAAAATAATCTAACACGAGAGGAAAATTGTGGATGATTTAAGAGTGCTTTAGCAGAGCTGTACATGATAATGGGGTGATGATGAAAATAGAGCCATTATTTCTTGGGCAGATTTCAGGGGAGCCACCAAAAATCTTGATCTTGTGACAAACTATCGTTTGTGCTTTTTGGTGGCATTTCTCGTTCTTTCCTTCATATTTAGAAAGACATGACATTGTTTATAAATCGTTATATCCTTTCTTAGTTAACATGGGGATTCGCACTATATCAAGCACTAAAGACTGTGTCACGAATACTGAGAAAAGATCTCTTGAAAATATGACGCGTAGCAGATTATTTTTGACGAGATTCAATGTGTTTGGAAATGTGGTCATATACTGATTTGAGTGTTTGATATATCTTCTCAATCGAAACCAAAACTAATTAAAGAGGAAACTGAGAAATAAATTCGAAATATTTATGCTAATCTAGAACTCGTATCCAAACACCGTCGCGATTATTGATTTCTGTTGTTTTTGGTTGATGAATTATTAACTTTAAAAATAGAAAAAGGTACTGAATAATACTTAAAAAATAGAAGTATACATTCGAGTTGTTTATGACACTGGCTTTACTAACACGTTAAAACAACGTTTAGAGCTACTTATAAAGACGTTTCGACCGAACAACTTCGCTCTTAATTCGTCGGTTTAAAAAGTCAACTGAAATTTCTGGCTCTCCAAACTGTGAACCGTTAGCTAGCCAGAAACCGACGAGAACCGAAGTTGTTCGGTCGAAACGTCTTTGTGTAACTAGCTATAAACTTGACGTTTCAGTGGGGTCAGTGTCATACATACCTTCGAATTTATGCTATTAATGTACGTCCCTGACTGCAATTTTAGCATTTTCAGTTTGATTTTAAAGATAACTATTTTTTTTAACAGTGATGCGGGTTAAAAAGCCGGGTATATGCCCCAAACCAATTGGTTCTGCTGAGTGTTATAAACTGTTCAGTGGAGATAATGATTGCTTCACACAGGAAGAAGGTACATCCACTTTCTGTTTCTTGCGACAAATTTTATTATTTTAAAACATGTTTTTTGCAAGATTAACATGAGATAAAATTTGCCTGACGTTTTGTGTAAAGAAAACAACAGGTTATTGTTCAGTCCCAAGGTCCGTAACAAATGCCATATTTCACTGCTCCCTCTGACAGCTCACCAAATAATGCAGCTAATTATATCAACAAAAACAAGAAAACGGTAGTTGACTAATGTGCTATTTGGGCTTCAAAATGCGTTATTTGTTTAAGAAATAGAGAAAACTCCATGTGTCTACTCGTTCTGACTGTACATGGAGTAAGTCTGGACTTTTTAAAAGAGTTAAGTGGCAAGGGCAAGCTCAAACAAGGTTTAACCAACGAATGGCGATAGTTTTATAAATAAATGGTCTGCATTGCCATGGCACGTTCATTGCGGATATCTGAAAATTAAATAAATCTCGTGAAAACTGAGACTAATCGATTTCGAAGAAAGAGACAATCATTTCTCTTTGTCACGTCAAAGTCGGCTAAACTAAATGTTTTGAAACTGTTCCTCGTGAGAACAAATTTTAATTATATTAACATCCCAGAGTTGCTTTACATACTTATTCTAAGCTAGGTCATTAAGTTAACTGGGAGCTGTAGTTCTAGCAACTTGGAGCTGTTTTGTCTATGTTAACAAAAGGGCTACATCTCATATATTAAAATTCTCACTTAGTTTATGTACAGTTAGCAAACATAAAAAGGAGCTATTAACTAAAAAGGTGTAATACTAAACTTACCTCGCAGGTATGTATTTGTCCAGGCTAGGCTGTTGTAATTTTTGCTCCCTTAACAGGACACTTAGATACACTTAGCACGAAAGGCTTAAAAACTAAGAAAAACGTCTGAGTCCTTCAGTTTGAATCTCATCTCAATAGGCACAGAATCCAGTAACGATTATCAAAGGCGGTGGTAAGTTTTTGTGAACAGGCTTGGTAACAAAATATATTAATTGCAATACTCAAGCTAGCATTTTAAGATATAAGAAATGTTTTTTCATTGTTACATATACCTTTTTGACCGCAAAATAAAATTCGTATTCGCTTTTCGATTTCTTCTAGAATTGAGTCATGAAGCGCTTTATCGTTGCTGTTCTCCTGCTATCGATTGTTTGCACACTTTTGAGTGTAAGTATGTACCTTAATTTTACATTTTATAAGCTCAGATTTTTTGTAAGGAAACTTTTTCGTCAATTTTCTGAATTATTGACAAAACCTGGCGATCCACGTCATAAAGCATATCGGTGAACTTACCAGTGAGAAGAAACCATGTCATTGTAGTACTACAAGGGGGAAATTTTAAACTTTGGTATTGAATTCCCCTCGGTAACTTAAAGAAGATGTAATTTTATGATATTCATAACATTTAATCACGTCCAACCAGGTGTTTTCTTATTTTTCCTTCTGTAGGATGAAGCAACGGGCTCCGCCCTTAGGGAAACAAAAGACGGTAGATATCAAATTGACTTTAAATTTGTTCTTGCATTTGAATTGCGATATTTTTATCGGTGATAAATACAAGGAAAAAAGTTTTCATCTGAACGAAAAGATTTGAATTACCTTCTAACACTTGCTCAAAGCGACCGCAATCGCAACCGTTATCAGAAAACTTGTGAGGTATGTTTACTGGTGTTCAGTTAGAGATGTTGCACCAAATATTTCCAACTGAAGGTTGCTCACCTCAAATTTATAGTTAACTGAAATTTAAAAAGAAACAATGATTTGCCAAAGGCAAGGCAAAACCATTAGATAAACGAGACTAACATATATCTATAACTTAAAATTTGCAATAATGTTACACAAAAAAAATTAACTTTCGAACTCTTTTTCAAATTTTCTCTCTTGGATTCCATCCAAGATTAGAATACATGGTCACTATTTTCTCTTTCGCAAGTGTTAATATTAAGGTGGCTCAAAACAGTTTCCAACACTTATATTTGGATAGGTCGTTATAACCACTGTTTATCATTTGATGCTACAATCATGGTATCAATAAAACTGCCCAATCATTGGTGAACACGTTGTCATCATTTTCTTGACACAATAGGTTACCATAGCAACAGTATGACCTCTGAAAAACACCCTTAATTACAGCTTTAGGGGTGTATAATTCAAAAACGGCACGGTGAAATTTTTTTATATTATCAACTTTTGATAAGCATGATAAGACGCAACTTTTGGCAAAGTTTAAAAAAAATCTGTTCATGGGCCGGTTCAGAGCCACCTTAAATTTTCGAAAATTTAAGGTGGCTCTAAACCCCAGACATTATTATTAGGACTGATTGATTAAAGTGTTCTTCTCATACAGTTGATCCGAAGCCACTAGTCTGTCCAAGGCCGAGTCGGAATGGAATTTGTGTTAAAGAATGCGGATCTGGGAAGAAATGCAGTGATGGTAAAATATGCTGTTTCAATGGATGCGGATACACATGCTTTGATCGAGGTAGTAGTAGGTATTAGTAGTAATGGCTAAGCTATTGGCTGTTAACTCGATAATGATTGGAGAATGAAGAATAGGGTATACTGCAAATCCCATACTAGCTCTAAAACAGCAGGCTATCTAGGACGTTTTGTTTCTTACATGGAATCGAACTCTTGAAAAATGAGAGATCAGAAATCCTCCCGAAAACAAAAACACTCTTAAAAAGGCTAATCGTAATCACCCAAGTATGGCAAATCACGAACAGATAATCGCGAGTGAAAAGCTATCTGATCACTACAGATGTGAAATTAACGTGCAAATAATTCGCCTTTGTCCTTAAAAAGTAAACAAGTATTCACTTTGTCAAGCCGAAATTCTAAAGCCTGCAGATATTCAGTTATCTTATTATATGATCGATGAAACTGGTATAATTCTGAGTTCTTTCCAGAGCGGTCTGAATTTTGCAATACGGCATTATTTTCGGTGAATTGCCTTTCTTAAACATTGATTAAAAGTTTTTTTTTCCTTTTTCACGCATATTTAATTTCTAAATAAAAAAGAACCCGACTAATATATCCCCAATACGGACCTTGTTTTCTCGTTCCCTTTGCCCCTATCCAGGGTAACATGGCGTTTAAATTTTCTACTAAAATCATTAAGTTATTTTTTGTTGCTTGTTTTAGTTTTCAGTTAAAAGGGGACGCTGAAGTGCAAGGTTACCGGAAGAACACATCAAAGCTCCTCATATTGAAGCTACAAATAAATATCAATAGAGGTTAAGACTAGTTGATAAACGTTGGCATGAAATTGTGGTGTATTTAATCAACATTAAAAGTTTCTGTAGAAATATGCTTTATTTGTAAGCAAAATCAATAAAATAAACTACGGGATAACTTTCAGTGTGCAGCTGTCGCTCTTTCTCAAAAGCAGTAGTGGCTTAAACATTGAACTGTTAGAGCGGTTTTCAGGACAAAACCAAACCACTTACTTACCAATAGGCCCTTTGCAGCTTGGGTCTCATGACCAAAGTTTGCTCAATTTTTTTTTTATATTATGGGTTATAACTTAAAGAAAATGCCAGAAATGGAAGAGCATATCGCAAATACCAAAATGGCCAAGTTTGAAGCCCCTGGCATTAAAGAGTAAGTTTATACTACAGTTTGAATTTTCAGAAAAGTTAGAAGACATTTTTGTAAAATGTTGCTTGAGAAAAAGGTCTTGCTCTAAAACAACTTTTTCCATACAAATCTTCTTACTTTTTAAAAAACTTTTAATCTTTAAAAAACCGTCATAAAATCTCATCCTTAATGTCAGAGGCCTCAAACTTTGCCATTTTTCTATTTTCGACATGCTTTTCCCATTTTATGAAAAGTAGGTCACGTGATGGCTTAGCTGCAAAGGGCCTATTAGACTACTCAGCCAATCTCTCGTAGTAAAACCCAAACTCAACCCAAAGTAATTGTCTGATTACTTTCGACACTCAATTAAAAGCCGCTCTATTCCTCGCTGCTAACAACAAACCAAAATTCACTGAAGGAGGAAAGTGGTGAGCAGAAACGATTACAGATTTGTTCACATTGTGTTAACACACAGCGACGTAATTTACATTTCCAAGGTGTTATTTGGTGAAGCAAATAGCTATCACGGTCGACTTGAAGTCACAGCATATAAAACTGAGGGGATAATTATCTATTTTCCTAACGAAATTAGTGAGCGCAAATGCGTTGGCGAAACTGTAAAACTATCTTAAGAGTATGTCTATGAGAAAACCAGGTAGAACCGGGCTAGGAGGTGATCCAAGTCAATCTTGGCTCAAACTTGGCACAAATGTTGGGTTTGGTCAGTGGATTATTGCGGCAAAAAAGTAGGTCAAAACATTTTACTCCCTTCAAGTTAGGGGAATTCCCTACAAAAATAGACATTTGACAATAATTTATGCATATTTAATTAGCCATCTTGGGTTTAGTATTTCTACAACAGTATTTCCACAACAAGAAAAGCCATTTTAAAATGAAATCCACTGGATCAAAAAAAGCACTTGAGACAGTTCTTTCAAACATATTTGAAATAATTTTCTATGGCATTGTCGTGAAATCACTATGAATAGTGCAACAAACAAACAGGTGTAATTTGGGCCATTTTGCAGCCCATTGGGGCACCATTGACCAGTCTGAAGTGGTCGCTCTAAAATCTGAAGTGTTAAGAGCAAATTTCCACAAAACTCAAGCAAAACAAAAATTCTTCGGCAAGGCTCGCTCGTCTTTTACATATAGCTAGCCCCTAGCAAGAATACAAAAAGGCTGTAGTTTTATCCTTGAAATAATTTTGTCTTTCCGAGAGAAACGACATTTTCGATTTAACTTTAAGACTCTAGCAAGAATTTAGCAACTGGGCCCAACTGGGCTGAGAATCGACCATCATTTTCATTCGATTGGCATGTCGCAACTGTTGAGCACAGAAAAGTTGTAATACAACCAGCTTATTGCAGAACTATTCCTTGTCTTAAAAAAACCCACAATATTAATAATATTGGATTGAGCTAATTATTTAGCGGTGCACAACACCAGAGTAGTCAGAGTGTTCTCCAATTCCAAAAGATTTTAGATTCCAACTATACTAGAATAGATCTCTCAATATATATATTTAGTATATACTAAAACAGTGGATAGCGTTGATGGCGCGCGCTGATTGGCTCGTCAAACTCCGGATATCCTGTGCTACTCGTCTATGCAAGAGTTTATACTGGAAGTCAAGAATTCTCGTGCTTTTAGAGTATTTAGAGGCAAGGTGATAGGCATCCCGCCAGGTCATTGAATCAACATCATTCTGGTTGCAGTCTCTTTGCCATTTCTGTTGATTATAATGGGTTGGGAGCGTGCTCTTTGTGGAATTCATTTTAGTGTAAACCAATTTGTTCGCACTTTGGCATTTTGTTAATTTTACCACAAAGCTTTCATAGTCACAAATGGATTTTAAAGGATTGAAGAGCGAAGCCGCGATCGACAACAACAAACTGTGGATTTCGTGGAGCACGGGAACTCGGGTTACGCGCACAATACATATTGGGCGACAGAGAGTCTTTAAGCAACAGCAACAGCAACAGGGCTACTGCAACTAGAACAATGGCTGTGCACGTGCGTTATAAAACTTTGTTTATCTCTTTGCCGTCCTCTGCAGAACAGCAAGGTGTGAAATGAATACGTTCTGCGTATTCAGTTTTGAGAACGTGAACGACAGCGGCTGTTTTTAAAATAGTTTCATTTGCAACAGACTGCTTTTGTTACATATTTACCTTGAGTAACCTCCGATGCCGATAGACGTACGAAACAGATCCAGACAACTGCGAAATTTGAGGTAAAAGATAAATTCACTTTTTAAAAACTCACTTCATCAAAACACGCTATTAGGGCAGTCCAAAACATTTGCATGTAACAGGTGTCGTAAACAAATGCCTTTCTCCGACACCTGACACCTCAGAAACAGTTTCATACGAAGAACACTGCGGCTTTCGCAACTTGCCATACTAAATACAAGATTTTGCTTAGCCAGGTTTCTCATATAAGATAAATTGCATTTCTTTGTAAGATATTGCATGATATCCTCTGATATTATCAAAACAACTTTATCTTAAATAAATTAAGTCAAGACAAACACGTTCACTATTTAAAGGAGCTAATTCTTCAACACTACAAAACTACTCCCCAGAAAGCTACGCCTCCGTTTTCTTAGGTTACGTTTTTTAATTAGTTTTACAGCATTGAAAATTGAAGTTGTCGAAAGCCAGCTATTTTCTCATCACGTATGGCAAGCTATGAAATGCAGTTTACTTGCAATAATTGCATTGACATTTTTTTTAAAGCTGAATCAATTGAACTCTCTCATTTTGATTTGTTTACAGCTGAGCAATCATACTGCTTTGACAAGTGACAAACAAACCAATTGATTATTCACTCTAAACTGCCTTTAATTTACCTTACATCCTAACAAACTGAGCATTTCAACTTGGTCACTGCCAAGCTTTGAAACTAGTTGCCTTGATCCACTTGCAGCAATACGGATTGCCATTTTACACTGAGACAACGCATTGAAGTCGAACATCATGAATGGAAAACTTTTGATGGTTTTACTGCTGTGCTTCATGCTAAGCAGTGTGAGTACGCACTAAATATTTAGATACAAAATTCATTTTGTTTAAGCGGCCACGTCGCACGCCCTAGCTCATTTGTTTTTGTGTTGTCCAAATAATCTTAAACAAAAAAAAGCCTTGAATAATAGTTTGCTAAAGTTAAGAAAGGAACATCAAGATTGATTTTGGAAAATTGAGATTAAAAATGATGAACGTTGAATATTTCTATTCACTGGTTCAGCCAAGGTAGCAAGAGGCACTACCTAGTTAAAACCCCACAGAAAAGGAAGATACAGTTTTATCATTAAGACCAACCAAGTGTTTTCTTATTTTTCCTTCTGCAGGATGAAGCAACGGGCTCCGCCCTCAGGGATAAAAGATTCGGTAAATATCAAAATTTGTTGTTGCAAATGAATGGGATATTTTGTAATACGGTCGCGATCAAAGCACAGGTTTTAAAATGAAAAAAAGTTGCCAAATAGACGAAAACATTTGAATTACATTCTAACAATTGTTATAAACGGCTACAGTCGGAACCCTTTGGCCTCGATCACACTAATGTGATTTCGTATGAACACGCACACTTTTCGATGCGTTTTCACCTATCGTCCACACTAAAATGGCCGAAAACGGTTTCTCCGCTTTCAGTGTGGACAGGTGAAAGTGGAGGCTTTTGAAAACGGTGACGAAAAAAGCGTCATTTAATTGACTGTTGTTTCTATCAGCCTCTAAGGGCGTTATAGTGTTAACGATAAGCGAGAACATATTGCGTCGTTTTCGTGAAGACGAAAACGGATACTTCTATTGAAAACGCATTAGTGTGACCGCGGCGTTATAAAGCTGATTTATGTCAAATGGTATTTAGTCATTTTTTGTGCATGTGCCAAATTATTTCCAAATTGAGGGTTGCTCACTTCAAAGTTATATTTTACTGAGGTTAAAAAACAATGATTTGCCAAAGGAAAGGCAATACCATTAGAAAACGAGACTAAAATAAATATACCTTTTGATTTCCACAATAATTTAACTCCAAAAATGAACTTTAGAACTCTTTTCCAAATCTTCATCAGGATTTTGTAAACACGGGCACTTTTTCTCACTTTGGCAAGTGTCAACATTAAAAATTATGCTGAGTGGGACTGATTGAAGTGTTTCTTAGGCTATAAGCCAGGATGCCCCAAACCAGGAATAGGACTTTGTGTTGAAGGATGCGGACTTGGTGCTGAATGCAGAGATGGTAAAATATGCTGTTTCAATGGCTGTGGACACACATGCGTTTACCCAGGTAATAATAGTTATTTTTTATTATTAGTACTGTATTAGCTAAGCTATTTAACAATTATTCCACGAGCGCGCGTTGGATATGAGATGGTAGATAACCAACGAGGCGCGTATAGCAAACTAAATTAGCATAGAAATAGGAACGCCCCAATAAATTACGCACACGAGTACAATGTTTGTCGAGCATGGTCTAATGGCTTAATTAAAACTCTCGAATTGCACTATCCAATAACCCAGATTTTAATAAGATAAAATATTAGGCTTTAATATTCCGACTTAACAAAGCGGATACTTGTTTACTTTTCAAGGACAAGGGCGATCAAATGACGATTCTGTTTGGGCGTAAATTTTATATCTGTGTTGACCAAACAGATAGCTCTTCAGTAGCGCTTAGCGGTTCATTAAGCGATTATGTGTTGGAGATTAGCCATACCTGGGGAATTACGATTGGTGTTTTTGTTTTCGGGAGGGATTCTGATCTCCAAGTTTTCAACAGTGTAGAAAACAAAACTAGATTATCTCCTATTCTTCATTTATTTACCCGCTCCTGGCCAATCATCATCGAGTAAACTGCTATTATAAAAAAACTGGATTATTGCAATTGGATAATACAATTCGAGAGTTTTCATTGGCTTGGTCATCATGGGTTACAAACCATTATGCCATGCCCTTACCCTTCTTGTGCCCCACCCACTTTTCCTGAGACAACATGGCGGCGAATCTACTCGATCGCGAGCTAATACCGATAACTCATGAACACACGGAAACGCTTGCACTGCGTTGAGGCTACTGTATTCGTATTACCGTCATTTGCTCACCTCATACAATAACTTGGAATTGTACAAGAGTCACGAGACAATCAGGCAATATACTTCGATACAACTGAAAGTAGGATTGTGTTATGCCTCGTTCTCATGGATAGCAAGAGGGTAAAAGAGCGATGCTAGCCTTTTTACTTAGTGCCTATTTCGTAGCCCTCACCTTAACTAGAGCTTAAATAACTTTTAACTCGTTGGTATGGCGTCTTTATATACTTTCATTATGAGTTATTAAATCATCAATTAAAAGCAGCCATGACACATGGGCAAATTATTATCCCAGCAGGCTGCTGTCTTTAAATTAAGCACTCTACCAAACATAGCTCGACTGTTGGCTGAAATCATTCTTGTTGTCACTGTTATTGAAAACCACTCGAGAGAAGGGTGTATAAAAGAAGGGTTATCAAATGGTCCCATTCAATTTAAAAGTGCTAGCAAAGTTTGGCCCTTGCACGAATTGCTCTTAAAAATTGGATGAGTGCTCCCTTGCTTGCATGCTCGGATTCTCGTTAAAATGTGCTCGATTCTTTTTTTGGCAAAACTGGGAAAAGGGGAGACATGAACGCGCCATGAAGTCTGTGAATGTTTCTGAAAATATGCTTGCCCATTTTCCTCATTTGAAACTGACGCGCGTAAGAATTGTTCGCGAAAGACACCCCTACAGCCGGGTAGAAAGCAATCTAGAGAGATTAAGACGTAAAGAATATTGCTAATATCATTCGACTTTTAGCGCTGGTCAGATCTGTATGGCTGCAAATAAAGCTTTGTTGCGTTGAATCTTTTTCAGTCAGTCAGCGAGCAGTTTAATTTCTCGATCATCGAAACCGAAACTCGAAGTACTTAGACTAAATGCCACGTTTTCTTTATATTTCCTAAGAATTATATAACAAAAAACCTTCCGCGTCACAACACTTCAAAGTTTCGTAACTTTTAGTATCTTCTCGTGTTGTATTCACAACGTAAAGGTTAAGTCTGTATACGAGCCAAGTGGCCCATCAGGCCGGAGCTTATCCCGGTTTCTATGGCATGAAGCAACTAGGAATATTTCTACTCCCCCCTGGATGGGATGCCAGTCCATCGCAGGGTTACCCCAGCATTAAATTCGCCGGCACCCATTTATACACCTGGAGAGAGGCACCGTGAGAGTAAAGTGTCTTGCCTAAGAACACAATACAATGTCCCCGGCCAGGGCTCGAACCCGGAGCGCTCGCTCCGGAGTCGAGCGCACTAACCATGAGGCCACTGCGCCTCCCGATGTGTTCACAACGTCAGGTTAAAAAATTTTAGATCACCTTGAACGCCCACCTACTGAAGCTCATTGCCTCACGTTAAGCTACGTGACGTAATTTGGCTGTGAGCTGCTGGGATTGGTTGAGCTGCGTTTGCGCACATTGTCCTGTTTTGAAGGTGCACTAACAACGTTTCCGGTTAACAGAACATTTACAAAGTGCTCGCTGCTTGCAATCTATATTTTCTAAAATGCTTGTTGCTCGCAAAACAAATGTGAAAATGCTCGTGCTCGCAAAAATAAACGCATTGCTCACGTGCTCGCAAATGCCCGCAAAGACCATTCGATACCCCTAAAAGAGTCATTACAATAAAAACGTTTCATTCAACTGGGTTTTCAAAATTGGAGATAATTGGTGTCGATTTTTTTCTTTTTTAGATTTATTAATTTTGCAAAGAAAAACTGAAGTCGACCAATATTTCCCCAATATGGACCTTGCGCGTGTTTAAAGGAGAAGGTCACTCCAGAAAACTTGCTTTTTTAGTCTTCGCCTATAGCAAGTAAACATTCAGCTTTTCCACTCACTGACGTTTCAGCCTCTGAAGTGTCCGCTATCCTGAAGAAATTCGTCTAGAAAGATCAACTTCTGAGGCCACCATTTTGAAACTGTTAAGTACCGTGTTGGACTTCGTTGTGTAAATAAATAAAATCCTTTTCGGCAGGCATGCTGTGTATATGTGACGTCATTCGGTCCGACTCGAAATTGGCGGCAAAGAGAAAAACCTGCAACCGACTTGGCATCCTTCACAAGGTCAGCAAAATCCATTTTTTTCCAAGCAATTTTCCACTTCGCCATCTTCAATGCTATCATTTCGGAGTTTGGAGCATGTTAGCTCAATAGCAGCGACAACCTAGAGTGGTAGTTAAAGGCCTCTTCGGAAGCCATCTTTGGAACGGAATTACGTCACGAAAACGCGGCCTGGCTGCTGAGTACTGTTCAAAATGGCGGCAACGATGTTCGATTTTACAACGAAAACCTGCACTTTAGAACCTGAAACTTCAGTTAGTGGCTAAGCTTAGGGCAAGGTTTTTTATTAGAGTTGACAAAAATATACGTTTTTTGGAGTGACCTTTTCTTAAAAATATAGTGTTTTCGCGTTCCCTTGACCCCTATATATGGTAACATGACGTTTTTACTCAAATAATAAAGTTATTTTTGAATGCTTGTTTTATTTTCCAGTTTATAAGGGACGCTGAAGTGCCAGGTTACCCGCGGAAGAACACGTTAAAGCTCCTCATTTTGAAGCTACAAATAAATATCAATAGAAATTTAGATTAGTTGATAACAATCGGCACGAACGTTGGTGGATTTAGTCAACATTAAAAATATCATCATCTCTGTGGAAATTTGTTTTATCTGTGAGCAAAATCATTAAAATAAACTACGTAACTTTCGGTGTGTAGCTGTCGCTCTTTCTCGAAATCGGCAGTGGCTGTGATTATTGAACTAATATCCTTCGCTGCTAACAACAAAACCAAAGTTAACTGAAAGCAAACAATGGTGGGCAGAATCGATTACATATTAGTTCACATTATGTTAACACACAGTTCGGTAAACAAATTAGCTCCCGCGGTCTTCTTCAAGTCACTGCGTATAAAACTGAAGGGGGGAATTTTCTATTTCCCTAAACGAAATCAGTAAGTGCAACAGATGCGTAGGCGAAACTGTCATGCTACGTTTAAGCAATAGACCGCACTTTTTAATGGTTTATAGGGGTAATGCTCGGAGTACACGAGAAGAGCTTATAAATCACTCGCCTAAAGGCTTGTGATTTACAAGCTTTTCTCGTGTTCTCCCAACATCTCGCGTGCATTATTATCCCTATAAACCCATAGAAAGTGTGGTCTATTTGCTTTTATAAAGAAACTATGGAAAATATTTGCATAAGAGAAAAGAATTTAATCACTTCCGTGATCAAGTTGCTTATTCTCAACAAATTCGTCAGATGACGCAGGAAAACCAATCACAGAAGTTGAAAAAATGAAAGCATAGACTCGAGCCAGGCAATAGAACACTTTTACCGCGTTTACATAGCTTCATGTAAACACGAGGAGGGTTGGGAGAATTCGAGACAGTTATGCAAACCCTCGACTACGTCTCGAGTTTTCGAGAATTCTCCCAGCCCCCCCCCCCCCCCCCCTCGATTGTTTAGATGAAGCTATGTAAACATGGGAAAAGTTATTTTACAAAAACACACTAGGAAAGGAAAGGAAAAGGTTATCGATGAAAGATAGAGAGTGTATCAATTAATTCAAAAGGACTTTGGCGGGAAAACGGCAGGAATTCGTGGCCGCGATCAATCATCACGAAAGTAAAAGAAAAAGCGAAAAGTTTGCAAGTGCATGGTACAAACTTCATGCGCTTGGCGAAGTGATTAATCAACAATTAAAAAAATGCGACTGGAATAAAGTTTAGTTCCAGAAACGCTGCTTCAGAAATTTATTCTGAATTGATTTACTTATGTTAAAGCAACGAAGTCCTTGTTTCTCCATATTTTGCTGACGGAAAGCTGTTGCTTTGTCCGCCGGGCTAAATTCATTACCGGTAATCATAAAATTACAATTTCCTCGATTGTGATTTGTTTAAAAAAACTCCTATTTTCCACTAATTCACTTGCCAAGTTGTTATCGGACAGTTTGTTATTGGACAGTTTGTTATCGGATAGTTCGTTATCGGACAGTTCAATAAGCCAATCACATTCAAAGTTGTAGTTTAAATCAACCAATCTCGATTTGAGAGCGACATGAAACAATTTACGCCTCCTTTGTCAGTCTTTTAATGCAAATGCTCCCTTTCTTTTATAACTTGGCTATTCTTGTTTTCTCGGAAATTGTAACTTTTATGATTAATCAGCAATAAGACTTTGTGTCGTCCAATTCGGTCTGTAATCATACTCGTGATCAACAAATTTTGTTATCACTTGTATTACAGACCGAATTGGACTCCACTCAGTCCTATTACCATTACTTATCGTGTTATGCATGCATGCATTTAATTTAAGGAGGCTAGCAACAGTTTCCAGCATTTTTCTAACAGCTATACTTTGAAGGATGAATACTATCACTGTTCAACAAGTGATGCTATAATAATGGTATCATACAAATACCCAATCATTGGTCAACAAGTTGCGGTCATCTTTTTTATACAATAGGTTACCCTAGCAACAATATGACCTCCTAAAAACACCCTTAAAGTTAGCTTTTAGTGCTTATAACTCAAAAACGAGCTCGGTGACCCCCACTTTATATTATCGAATTGTGACTGGATAAGCACGCACCTTTTTGGAAAGTTTAAAAAAATTCTGTGGAGTGGGTTCAGAGCCACCTTAAATTTTCGGTTGCTGTAAACCTAATACTAATAATAAACAATTGTCGAACAATTCATTATCGTCAAACAATTAAATTGTTAAACACTGTAGCCTGGGAGAAACCCATACTAATAAGGGGACATAGACTAATACAAAATACAAAACTGACACGACTAAGATGTCTACACCTAAATATGAATAATGCAAAATGCAGTATAAAAGCTAAACATTATAAGTAATGTATCGATAGCTGATCTAATGGTTTTGATTCCCAGTTCCAGTTCCTCATTTTCCCAGTGGTGCTAAGGCAGACTGCAAAGGCAGACATGATATATTAACGCCTAAACACTCGCGTCACCAAAACGTGCTGATATCAACGCGCTTTAGAGCAATCCAAGAAATTTGCATGATTTCGTTGTAACAGGTGTTGTGAACAAATGCTTTTACCCTGCACCTGACGCCCCAGAAACAGATTCATACGTAGAGCACTGCGCCTTTCGTAACTCATTATACTAAACTACAAGTTTGCGCTTAGCTAGGTTTCTCACATCATCATAATCCAGTCTGTGCGCCAGTAGGCGCATTAGGCCGAAGGTTTCTCACATTCGATGTATTATATCTGTTATGTTATAACATGAAATTATATAAAAATGTTATAACATGATATTATAAATTATATTTTTAAAATGGCTTCGTCTTTAATTAATGCAATCTTAGTCAAGACAATCATGTTTAGGATACTAAAATAATTTTAATCGCTTCGTCGCGCTAAACGACAATTCCCCAGAAGCTTTGATTCCAGGCTTGGACCTGTTCAGTTCTGAGTTTGAATATTTTTTTTAGCATTTTTAGCATTGAATTAAGTAATCCGAAAGCAAGTTAATTGTTAATTATGTATTAATAGCAAGCTTTAAACAATCCACTTCGCTTCCAATAAGATTGGAATTTTTTTAAGCTGAATCAAGAGAACTCTCTTAATTTGATATTTTTTACATGACACATGACGAAGAAACTAATCGAAGCCACTCTTGAATCAGCATAAACATCCACTGTCTCACTGCGACGCTGCAACACTAAAGGTTCTTGGATCGACTTGCCAGCAATACGATTTGCCGTTTTACACTAAGATAACGGATTGAAGTCGTACACCATGAATGGAAAACTGTTGATAGTTTCACTGCTGTACTTCATTCTACTCAGTGTAAGTACACACTAATACTTAGATGCAAAATTCGATTTATTAAAGGGGCCACGTCGCACGCCCTAGCTCATTTGTTGTTGCGTTGTCCGCAACAGCCTTCAAACAAAAAGAAGCCTGGAATAATAGCTGGTCTTGACTAATTGTACTCAATAAAACTCAATATATTAACGCGGCCGTGTCAAGCGACATCAGTCATTTGTTGCAGTGTGTTTTCCAAAATGACTATCAATATTAAATGAAGCATTCAATAATAGTTTTACGTCAAGTTTTAAGGAAAGTAATAACTTTTAATCGAAACATCTTGCTGGGATTTAATGGGCAAGATTGGGACGAACTACGAACGATGACTGAACCCCAGCGGATTTCTCAACAAAGTCTTAAACCAGGGGACTCTACCCCAAAGTCCAAACCCGTACCCTTCTGTATGAACCCCAGGGGATTTCTCAAGAAAGTCTTGTACCAGGGGCTCTACCCCGGATTCCAAACCCGTACCCTTATGTATGAACCCCAGGAGATTTCTCAAGTACGTCTTGTACCAGGGACTCTACCCCGGATTCCAAACCCGTACCCTTCTGTATGAACCCCAAGGGATTTCTCAACAAAGTCTTATACCAGGGGCTCTACCCCGGATTCCAAACCCGTACCCTTCTGTATGAACCCCAGGGGATTTCTCAACAAAGTCTTATACCGGGAGCTCTACCCCAAGGTCCAAACCTGTACCCTTCTGTATGAACCCCAGGGGATTTCCCAACAAAGTTGTATGCAAAGGGGCTCTAGCCCAAGGTCCAAACCCTTACCCTTCTCTGTGAAGAGAAACCCTTTCAAATACTTTCTACAGAATATGGTTTCACAAAACTTTAGTTGCAGTTAAGTGTGTTTGTTCAAGATGTTTGTTTGCAAAATGAATTTTTCAGGTTCCTGAATGCTCCGCAAGACCAGGCAACGGTGAGTAAATATTAACAATCTTAACTTTTCCTTGAACTAATAATGAAAAAATATCAACATTGTACCCACAGGCTGGGTGGCCAATGCTGTAATGATAATACGGTCGACATTAGTTTGTCAACCGCATTAAATTCAGTGATTTTGATCGACAATTGAAAGGGAAAGAACAGCATTAGATCATATATGTGCAAAAGCTGAAAGAAGTAGATCGAGGCTTTGGAAAGATTGACATGAATTTCATATCACAAATTTAAAACGTTTAAGCTAACTATAAAGGGAGGCGGCATGATCAACTGGTTTAGGGCGCTGGATTGGAAATCTGGAGGTCCCTAGTTCCTGTCCTTCTCCCAACTGCTGCTACTTGGATGTGTTCTGGATAGTCGCGAGTTCAACTCTTCCACCATGTAGTGGAAATAGCCAACAACTGGTCAGCCTCCCACCAGTTGGGATTCGATCTTAATAGTTTACGTTCCATTTGCAATATTCTTTTATTTGTTTACAGTGTCCCCAATTAGCTCAACCTCAACAGTGCAAACTGACACTTAAATAAAGTTATTTATTTTAATCATTTATTTTTGGTGCGGCACCTCTTCTCTTTCAGACATTAAGCCGTGCGAAGATCCGCTTCCAAATATTTACTGCGGACGGGGGGGTCAGGATTGTCCGAGGCGATACACATGTATTATTTCCCCGACTGACCGCTTTGCTGTCTGTTGCCCAGATGCCATGGGACGAAAGTAGCAGAGATGTTTAACCAAACATCAGCAGGTATTTGACAGGAAGGGCAAGTTTTTATTTGGGATAAAAAAAGGAGTGTGATGGAATATTCCTTTTATCTCTGAGAAACATTGTCCCCGTTTATCAGCAAGTATTTGACAGCAAGGGCAAGTTTTTATTTGGGATAAAAAAAGAAGTGTGATGGAATATTCTTTTATCTTTGAGAAACATTGTCCCCGTTTAGCAAAGTGGTCCTTAGAGGGAGAGGGACTTGGGTGACGCAGTGAATAAGAGACGGGAACTGAAAATACAGGCATATCGGAGGCTAGAAGTCAGATTACATCTATACGAAATCAATCTGCAGTGACAAGAGGTTGCCAAATGAATAAGAAAATTTCTAGTCACTTAAAGGAGTTCAGTCACAGTAATGAGAATTATTTTGACCGCGCATACAATTACATTTAGATTGTAGAAAACCTGAAAACAATACTTTACTGAGATGGAGAAACATAATACTAGACCATAAAGGAACTAGGGTGGTGAACGATATGGAGAAGATTGACACGGATTGCAAACGACAAATCTAGGCTATAGTTTTCAAGATGCGAACTAGCTATTTAACATCCAATCGAACTGCGAACTAAAATGAAACTACAGGAAATACAGTGGCTTTCTTAATTAACTCAGTTGCTTTCTTTTTGTTTCAGACTCCCGTTGTGTTTAGTAACTGAACTGTTTCATTGCCGTAGATTGACGTCAAGTAATGTACTGGCGTCAAATTGGATAGCGCTACAAAACTTTACCTTGTAACATTTAGCATTACAGGTGGAAATTTATCATGTACTTTCATAGGCACACCCGAGAGTTTAAAATGAATAAAGTAAAAAGAAGTGTATATTACAAATATGTTGGTGTTTTTTTTTAACTGAATCCCTAACCTGGGGAAATTGTAGATTTTAGTCTCACTTAAGATGTTCAGAACAGAAAGTGGTTTCTGTGCACTAAGGTATGTTTTAGGGTTGAATTTGAAAGAAATAACAGAGCCTAACAATTCGCCATCATACCGGCTGTGTTGAATTAGGTTTTTGATCTGGAATGAAATCGTTAACATTTATTCTTAGATGAAAGTATTCGACGAAAATTATGCACAAAGTAACTTAACTCCAACTTATGTGTGTGTTTTAGATTGGTAAAAATAGCCAAATCCGCAATTAGCCAATCGAAAGCAGTGTCAACTGTCTTGATACCCTGCGATATTACATGACTGACATGATATGGCTACGATATCTAGGTGACTAGGCCGAATTTGGGCGAGGTAAATACCTAATGGTTATTTTTTTTGGTATGTTCGGCGGTGGCATATCATGCTCGTTTGTTGTCGCCATGGGTATTTTGAATCGACTGCGTCTCGCCAAAATACGAGCCATGATTCGGTCACACTCGCCTGATATGACGCCGAAGCGTACCAAAGAGATACGATCAGGTATTAGAGTCATATCGAGAATACATACTAGTTATGCAACGCTTTCCAGTGGTACCGTGGAATATCTCACGAGTCACTGATATTTTCTCGGTATATACACGAGCCTTGATGACTGAGGTGAGTGTGTATATCAAAAAAACATTGCATGACTATTTTATAGCATGCCATAGAAAATATAGTGGCCAACACAATCAATGTGGCGGCGCATGATGGGAAGGTGGATGTAATACCGTCGAATATGCAAAGGCTGTTCTGTTCTGATTGGCTGTATTTTCTATGGCATGGTATACAGTGAAACCTGTATTAAGTGGATCCCATATCAAGCGGACACCCTCTATTAGGCGGACACCAGCTTAAATCCCTAACTTTTCCTTCTGCATTTACTGTAAAATAAACCTGCATTCAGATGACACCTCTGTTAAGTGGAGACGCCGACACCAATATTAAGCCATTTTGGTGCACAAAACCTGCAATAAGCGGACACTTCAAGGGCTTTTTATATCTAAAAGCTCAGCTCAGACTCCAGTGTCCAGCAATGTCGTTTTAAAGCTAAGCACAGGTAGGTAAGTAGATTATTCCAGATTAATGTATTAAATGACTGGACATTGTGCCAAGAGCAGTTTTTGATCTTACACCGTTGTATCACAAATTAATAGAACTTGTTTACAGAGGACACGCTGTATAGCAAAAATATCAGAAACGTCACCTATTGTTATTAATATGCCAACCAGAGAACTATTGGCTGGCGAAACAAAGAATTCTTTTAACGTTTTGAACATTTTGGTAAACGGAAAAATTCAGTTTGGATCAGAATCTTACTATAACTTTTTGTAGTTAATCATAGCTCACAGAGGGAAACAGAGCATGTCAACAGCTTGTGACACCCAGTTTGTTGAAGATGTTGTAAGTTACAGCTAAGGAGGATTGGTTACAGCAGATGGTTTTGGACCAGGGCCGGGTTGTTCAAAGCCCGGTTAAGCTAACCCAGGCTTAGCGAGAATTTTGATTATGAACTAGCAACTTTTTGGCGAGTTTTTCTGTTTCTCCTTCAGTAACATTTTGGTGAGTTTTTCTGTTTCTCCTTCAGTTTTGAGTTTGAATAATCTCAAACTACACAAAACATAAGCAGTGAAAGACATATTTATACAAGAAAACGTATTACTTCGGTTAACTTTTAATCCTGGGTTAGCGTTAATCGGCTTTCAAACAACCCGGCCCAGTAAGATAAAATAATTATTGTCATACCTTATATTTTTACGCCGGGTTGCATGAAATAACGAAAGCAAATGAAATTCAGTAGAGGAATACTCGTTTTTTTTACTGGTAATTACCACTTACACAATGTACATGTAGTTTACATTTACTTATGAGGTCACACAATAAAATGACAACATGAATGTTACCACTGTGTAAATTTCGTTACACGAACTACTACGTTCCCGAAAACGTGTTACCTCTGAGCAAACGTGCGACGTACTTTGACAATACTTATTTCATAATACTGTAGCATTCCAGAGAGTGGCCGAAACGGAAGAAATCTGGGGCGAGGCTCATTTCGTAGTCACGTGCGACCGTTACCAGGTTACTGGGTACAGTCTGACTTCTCTTATTTTGCTTTGTGGCCAGTAAAGTTCCCATAAGCGACGGTAAGAGGAAACTCACCCAGGGTGGCGAATTGTCGAAAATGGAACTACATGATCTCGGGAACGAAAAATCATGCTTTAAATAGCACAAATACTAATTTCCATACCACTGCCGTATAACGGTGAGAATTCGACCGTATGAACACTTTATTTCTATACACCTTATTCCAAAATGGCCACTATTTTAGTGGTCCTTTGTCTGCCTTCAAATTAGCCCTTGTTACCTCGTTCTTAAACTCGAAATACAAAAGAATATTTTCCCTTGAACGAGGCAACAAGGGCTAATTTGCAAGCAAACAAAACAACACTAAAATGGCAGCCATTTTGGAATGAGGTGTATACGTTCTTTCACGGAAAGTAAGTGACGTAACTAACTGTTGCAAAGACCCAGGTAAAACCGAGACCGTGCTGAGCCCGCAGTTTACCATTCGAGGTTGCTAGGCAACTAATCGCGCCATAATAGTGTAACAACTTTGGGAATACACTCGAGTGCTCGACCTACTTTTTGATTGGACAATAAGAAACGGAAACTTTACGAAGAGTCCACGAAGATTTGCTAAAATGGCCATTGTTCCCACGGCTGTAGATTTGAACGTAGTTTTGAGTAACCTCAAAGGTACCTTGAGATTATAGACGAACCAGTTTTGAAGCATTTGGACAATTTATTCATAGTTCTAAGATAATAAACCTTAAAATGAAAAACATTAATGTTTCCTTTCGTATCCCTCCACTAGTCCTTAATATTACATTTTCCTTCGTGGCGCGATAAAAGATTCAAATTCTACACTATTCACAGAAACCAACAAAACCAAGGAGAAGATTATCTGAGACAGCTTCGTTCTCTCTTTCGTTCGTTTGTACACTTGGGGCAGTACCTGAGGAGAAAATGAAGCAGTCAATGATGTAAAAATAATTATATTTTCACTTAGTATGAATCTACTAGCGTTCTATCGCGAATGCCGTTCCCTTATTGGCTATGATAGTCACTATCTATTCTGTTCTAGATAGTGACGGTTGCTAACAAAAAGGCGGCAGCTTCCTTGCGTCTTCGAAGTGTCTGTGAAGAGGAGTTAGATAAAGTCTTAAACAACTTGTAGATTTATACTAAAACAATTAAAGTATTCGTTCTGACTTTTAGGCAGAGAGATTAGGCATAATTTTGCGGATTAACGAAGAAAAAAAACGACGTGTAGATGAATTATTATATAAGGTAAAGTCTGCATACGAGCCTAGTGGCTCATCAGGCCGGAGCTTATCCCGGTTTCAGTAGCATGAAGCGACTAGGAGTATTTCTACTCCCCCCTGGATGGGATGCCAGTCCATCGCAGGTTACCTGCTCCGGAGTCGAGCACACTAACCATGAGGCCACCGCGCCTCCATTATTATATAGCCAAAATTATTATATAGCCAAAGGAATGAGTAGGATTGGACGGGGGACGAGTCTGCAAGCACAGTTTGTTTGCTTTAATGTTCAACTTACCATTTGCCTTTGGGTTTTGTTGTGAGTCCCACGCACTGAAAGTGGAACCACTCTATTGGGCACTGTGGAATAAACATTAATAAAGGAACATTAATGAACATTATATACAAAAATATATCGTGGAATACACGTAGTTTACATTGTCGAAGGAAGAAAATCCCACAGAGGTAATAAACCAAAGAACAAGCCAATGACGACCTTGAGAAAACAAGGAGAGGTTTTTAAAGCATGATAAAATAGCGATGACATGCGTGGCAAATTATAGCAACAAACCTCTTCGTTGTCACATCCGATCATCTCTCCAAATGAAACCTGGAACAGAAGAAAAAATCTTGATCACGCAAAATTATCGAGGCTAAAAGTAAATTTTCATTGAAACTTGATAATATTGCTCGTCTGTTTATATGCGAAGAGCTAGTTGACTATAGTGACGACGATAACGATGATGATAATAATGATGATGATGATACCATTCAACAATCCGTATGCTGTCCACATGACTAGACATCCACATGATTTGGATCATGCATAATACAACATGTGCTTGACGTCGTCTTTACAATTTTGCTTTGAGTTCAGTCATGAGAAAACCACCCTTGGTTCAAATCAATGCCGGAAGGTTTCAAACACTACATTACTAGCAAAAAATTTAGGAAGTTAAAATTTCGAACGTTTCATTTCCAGACACTTTCGGACAAACTACGGATAGCGCTTTCGGAGATTTTTCGGAAACGTAGCTACAGTAAATTTACGCCAACAAAACACGAATTTGAACTGAAACAACAGCTGTGAAAATACTAGTTTTACTGCACCCTTAAAGTTTTAGAATACACCGACCAGAAAATAAACAATTCTATCAAGCCGCTACATATGTCAAGTAGGATCTCAACTAGAGTTCGCCTCATAAAGCCCGGCATAAAGAAAACTAAGAGCTTTGGAGCTACTTCGAAGGTTTCACTGTGCTGTAAATATTTCGTACGCTTAAAAATTTCGGACGGTTTTATCTTAGGACACTTTTTTGTCCGAAATTACCTGATTACACAGACAGTATGTTGGCTCATTAGGATCAATTGGAAATTCAGGCGTGGGTGAATCTTGGTTCTTGGATTTGCCCCTGTGTAGACAAAATAAAACACTTGTTACTAAAAGTTAACTTGCAAAGAATGAAACATTTGATTGAATAGCCCGATGGTTAATGGAATCTAGAGCTGGTTGGCTACATTATGTCTGACACTGCCTAATGTAATGATCGTTCCACTCGCTTAAAGCGATAATCCCTAAAACTCGAATCTACATACACGTATTTTCGCGACAAGTCGACTTGAATTCCTATTCGAACTCATTTTACAAAATAAACTACCCTGAACTGATTATGCTGGTTTATACTTGTTTACACAAGCGTAGAGCGTGGCATGGTAAAAAAAATCCACAATTCTTTTTTTTACTTGCGCTTTGCGTTCATGGTCGCGATCAGCACTGGTCTATCGCGTTTGGTGCTCTATCCATCCCGTCTGTTCTGCGACTCACTTGCGGTTTGCACTGGTGGTCGCGACCCGCACGCGTGTGTTGCGTTTCACGCTCTGCCCTTCTAATCCTCCCATCCTGCCGGCTACATGTACATGTAAGTAATTCTATACCAAATGCTGGATGTGCATGTTTTATGTGTATTTTTTTTGTTCATACTCACTTCCTATTGGTCTTCGCTTTTTTCTTGCCAGGTTTGCCAACCTCAGATCCTCCAGCTCCACTTGACCCACCCCTACCCTCTGAGTCGCGCTCATGTTTGTCATGGTTACGCTGCCTTCGATTTCCTAACAAGAAGAATGTACATAGAACTGTTTTCAATTGAGTGTCGAAAGTAATCACGCAATTACTTTGGTTTTGGTTTCGTTTTTACTATGGGTTGAGATTGGCTGCGTAGTCTAATTGGTTTGGTTTTGGTTTTACAACACTCAATTGAAAATTGCTCTTCTAATTACAAATCGGCCATTTGTAATTACTGACCTTTACGCATGGAGTCCCCCAGCTAAATACTCAAAATAAAGATATTCTTGTCAGACAAATCAATATCTTAACATAAACATTCTTGAGCCTCTTACGTTTTTTCTCAGGAGGTTTTGTGTGGTGTTCTTCCAAAATGACTGCAAGAGAGAAAAGCAAACAAAATTTAGTGAGTGAAAGTATAAAGCTACATTAATACAAGTGAGTTCTGAACCCTGTTGTAAGAATAACAGGACTAAATCAAACATCACTGCCAGCTTGATGAGCTTCCAATGTTTAGGTTGGTCTCGTTTCAAGGAATACAGTTACAGTTACAAGAACATGTATATGCATACACACGTGTAAAGAACCCCATAATATACCAAAAATGTTTTAGTTGATTATACAATGTCAAGCAGTGACAAAATCTAATTGCCAGGAGCTGTCCAAGAAAGGGCCATTTTGAATTTTGCGTGGCAAAATGGTTCCTTAGGAATCACGGGTCTGGACACTTTTGATCCAATCTCAAAATCTTGGAAGTCTTTATGATGAGTCGTAAAGTCTTGTTTTACTGTGTTTCACTTGTCTACAGGCCTAAAATTGTTAGTCTCAGACTTGGATTTTCTGTGTTGTAGAGAATCTCAGATTTTACCATTCACCATCCCTACGGCAAGAGCAGCCAGAATTCACTCACTATGACTGCACCTACATGTACTGTATTGTATGTCTATAAGTCCCCATCTCTTTGCCTTGCCTCAGGGCCCTTCTGGATATTTTTCCTATTTGCAGTTTTTGTTTCCGTCTTAATCTGTATGTACGTGGACATGGGTCATAGGAGTACTTTTAGTGTAAAACACAGGGCTTGAAAAGAACTTGAATTCCAGCTTGCCCTTGGGACGAGTAGCTCGCAAATTTTGCTTGCCCTGGGCAAGTCTTAGTTTGCTCCTTAGTTGGCAGAGGACTTGCCTAATCCCTTGCCCATTGGGCAAGTGAGAATGAAAAGTTACTTGCATGGAAGGAGAATCAACTTGTACCGGACGACCGGATAACACTTTTTCTGAGCTCCGAAAACATCTCAACAATCAATCTACTGCTAGCTAACATAGAAGAAGTTCAGGTCTGACCTGGTTGTGCCTCAGATTTCAATAGTGGTGGTAGATCTTCATTTCTACATGTATCAAGGTTTTCCACATCTACTTCAATTTGTCGAGTACGTGTGTCGACCTACCAAACAAACAATTTTTTACACACTACTTTTATAATTTAAGCAATAAAATATCTTTCAGTTGATAGAATTGTAAGGAGGGGGAGGGGGGAGGGGAGGGGGTGAAAGCTCATGGTTTAAGTGCTGGATACAGGAGTGGGAGCTTGCTATTTGAGCCTAACCATTTTTTCCTTGAGTTGTGCTTTGGAGCAAGTACATGTACCTCTCCCAAACCAGAGACCAATTTTTTTCTTTTGACTATGCAGTAATTACAGAAAAGACACTAATTATAAGTAGACACTCCTTAGTGAATATATATAATACAAACTATCAACTGCCTGACATACTATACAGGAACGGGCAGTAAATGTTTTGACAAGACAGGAGGTACCTGACTGTAAAACTGTTTATATACAAACAAAAAGAAAAAAGGGAGGTGGAGGTACATATAAGGAAAGAAGGAAAGTAGTAAAAAGTGTTCTCATAATGAATTTCCCAGGGAGGAGCCTTCTCTTTCCCAGAGGCCTCATTCCTTTTGGTCAGCACCAAGAATAGCAACCTTTGAGCTGGTCCAGCACCATGGACTTCCTGTCAAATCTTTGAAATCTGATCGGCTGAGAATAAGACACAAATACTCTGTACATGCTAAAAAAATCAGGTCTGGCCAGAGGTTGTTGTTCTTGGTGCTGACCAAAAGGAGAATGGCCTCTTTGGACAAGAATGAGGGGGGAGAAGAAAGGAAGCGGTATTGCTCATAACTTTATCGTCATCATCATCATTATCCTCATCATTATCATTCTTCGACTCACTCGTGGAGACTTGGGATGTTCTATAGACTCCACCCTGTAGCAGTTAATACTCACCAAATCAATCATATTTCCAACCAGCTGTAACTTTTCGTCTCCATATTCCTGACTCTTCACCAGCCGTCTTTGTATTTGAATCAAGCATTTTCTCCTGGCAGTTGGTTCTTTCTCTTTCAAATAATTGTTGATGAGTCGTTCTATTTCTTTTAACCTCTCTGTAACAATGAACCATAACACATACATGAACAAACCATATTAGAAATCTATAAATTAATTTTATTCCCTGCCTGTTGCCTTTATTCCCTTACAGAAGGTCAGTCAGTCAAAATAAACGAATGAAAGAAAAGAACAAATGAAAGGAAAAAAGAAAGAAGAATGAAGGAAGGAAGGAAAGGAATGTAAGAAGGAAGAAGGGTGGGTGAGAGAGAGGGAGAAAAAAAAAGCGAAAGAGAGAAAGAAAGATTTCCCTGGTACTAAAACATCATCATGATACAACTTCATGCCACAAGGTGTTTTAAGATGTCTCAGCAAGGCTGTGGTCTAAGAAAAGGAGCCCAAAGGTTTTTAATCATGAAATCCTGGGTGCCCAGCGCTTAAAGCTCATATGAAAAAAGTATGTTTTCCCAATCCCTAAAGGCAAAAGTTAGCCACTTGTGACACGCTTCTAGAGCACAGCCCAGTGTCATGTAACTTTCATATTATACATGTACCTTGATAATGAAGATCCAGCTCTCTCATCTGAGAAATGTTCCTTTGCATATCATCAGGAAGAGATTCTACGCCTAGTTAACACAAACAAAATCTGTCATGTTACTGGAAATAATAATGATATTAAAACGAATTAAAACATTCTTTGGCTGAAAAATTATGTTAAAATAAGCTTTCAGCTGTCAACCTACAGCCTTTGACAAATGATCAAAAATCCCAAACCTCTGCTAAGACAGTATATATTCTTTTAAATTCGTCTCTTTTTTATTATCCAAATTCCCGTTTGTTGTCACCATTTTAATTACACACTTTTTATTCAAACTTTTCGCTGTACATGTAGGTATATATTCATTCATTCACGTCTTTTTGATCATTCAGTTTCCCTTCAGACTTCAAGTTACCGAGGTTCTACTGTAGAATATTCAGCATCTCTCCATTTATGGTTAGGATCAAGATGAGAGTGCAACTTGAGACATCTGTTTACTCAAGCTTTTGTTCCTCCTGTTTTTAACAATATTGAGTCCAAGATCCGAAAAGGTAACATAAGAACGTGCTAAGGCTCAAATTTGGGTGACAACTTTTCCCTATATATATGTATTTGAAACAGTGGGGAAAACAGGAAACGAATGGGTTGAAGCCGTTGATATTTGTTCAAATCCAACCTGTGTCCAACATTTTCATCACCTGATGGTCATGTGCAAATGGGTTTCGGTGTTATTTACTACAATACCATTTTGTTTTCAAATTTGGGAACAAGACAACTTTTCAGGCTTCAAAAATATTAAGAATTGTTGTCCTCAGTCCCAAAATAGATGTTCATCTATAATCAGAAATATGTGAAAATTAATATACCCTTCATCAATATGGTGCCAAAAAGTGAATGACCGTTAAAGTTTTACATGAAGTTAGGGAGAATCCATATTTGATGATGTGTATACATGTAAGACTATAAAATATTAAAAAGCAAGTACCAAACGTTGTTTGGTGCATATAGAAATGTGATCAAATAAATCATACATGTACATTGTGTTAAGGGTGGGATGTAAACTGATGCTCTCAGCAAGCAGACCTTATCACTTCAACATTTAAGTGCCAAAATTTCAAACAGGATTTTAAATCCCGGATTAAAGCTTTTTGAGAAAACAGACCAAAAAAATATTGGACACATTAAGTGCCATAAGGAGAAAACAGATCAAGAAAATATTGGACACATTATGTGTCATAAGGAGAAAACAGACCAAGAAAATACTGGACACATTATGTGCCATAAGGCACACTTGAGAGAGAAAACTTTGTTCAAGTTTTAGGATTTGGAGGCACACTTAAGGATATTATGGTAAACATAAGCTTGATAATGTGATAAGACAGCAAGGGTGTGGGACACAAAGTCACGTTTACTAAACGGCACGCTGCACAACAATCGGAATACACGTTCTCTTTTACGTCACGTTTTGTAACAAAACACCTAGTGCGTGATCGTGACCATAAATAACTACAAGTAAGACAGGTTTGGCAACAGATGTACACAATATTTTCTCAGTTTAATTCACTTCTCCTCGTGTAGATTCTAATCAGGCACTTGTATATGGATCAACATTCGCAGAGGCGTTCAACTTAAGTTTATGACAGCAAAGCCTGCTGTACCTTGCAGTGCAATTTTATCTTGAGCACACTCAACGCACATTCAATTTCAGATTTTAAAAACGTAGGAGATGACATTTCAAGAAGCTATGTTCCATAAGGATTCAAGGCATATAAACCGGATACAAATAAATTTACATCGAGCTTAAGCTTATAAAAATTTTAATTTATTTAGATCAATGACTGGAGAAATGTTGACGCTGGTAAAAGCCTGTTTCACGGAAGTTAAATTTCCCCGTTTCAATATACGCATCTTTAACAGGTACGATTAATTTGAAAAGTGCAGTGTTTCCTGTGCGGATAAATATGATTATTTATCCACTCGATAGATAAGTCCATAAGATTTCCTAATAAAACATTTCATACTCACAGTCCAAATAGTTCTCCACGTAAGTCGCTGCGGCTGAGATCGAGGACTCGCTCGACTGCAAAAGAAAGGAACACAAAGTTCAGTTTAAACTGCTCAATACGTACTTCTACACATTCACACATACATTCATACACATCTGTTCCTGAGAGACACTTACCGTCATTTTTACTTTCTACAAAACCCAGGAAAAGATTGAAAAAATAGATAAATTTCTCTCCAACAACGATATCTTCGAGAGCGACGCGGTAAAAACAGTTCAGAGCTTTGCAGCCAGGCTTTTGAAATCTTACTTCCGGTGAAAGAGTTGCTGTTTTACAATTCGTCGATTTTCAAGAGCCGGAAGTAAAGATACAGGAAGTATTACACTTTGGACCGCCCTCGCGTACAAGCAAAACAATAACCTTTCAGGTGAAAAGTGACATATCGAACAACGTTGTGGGTTTCTGTCACGTACCAGAATAGTGTAGAACGTTCCCAAACAGCGTCAGCATTTGTCGAGTAAAGTCGAATGCTCACAGTGACATCACTCGTGTTAGACTGTTAGAGTGTCTTTGCCGCGAGGGTAAGCTAAACAAAGGATTTCCTCAGAAAGGAGGGTCATCTTTGACGGGAATAGTCGCCTGATCTCCATGCTCGTTAGTGTTCAAGTTTTTACTGCTTCAGTAAATTCAGTTCCTGGTTCCTGTAGGCGCTTGATTGCTCAATATTTCTCCACGCTGTAAATTAATACTTTGATTGTTTATCTCCGTTTCTTTCTCCTTTTTTCTGATGGATTATTGAAGAAACGGCAAAACTGTTCAACAGCTCACGACGTCGGGCAGGGACTAATGCAGCTTAGAATTGGTCCCCACGACAAGGAAACAGCGAAAGTCGCGAAGAAGAAGATGGCTGCAACCAGTTCACGACGCCGGAAAAAATCAAGATTGAAGAGGTAAGCAATAATGATTCATTTACATTGGTTTTTTAACTGTAATGGTTGAAAATAGCAGCTTTGGAAGATAATTTTTTATTTTCATTTGTTTAAAATGATTTTTCCTGTTCCACAAGTAAGTTTGTTAAAGGAAAACAAAACAGTCAGTATGGTAGTTTACATACAGACTTAAGCATATATTACATAAAGTCATTACAGCTTTTCGTAATTACTTCGATCGCGCTGTAAGTACCGCGAACTGTGCCTTGTAGTACGTGTCAACACACAAAAGGGAATCGATAGCTAAAGATACAATAATTAGACTGAGTTTGAGGATATAAGCCTGAAACTGGACTGTGTATGTGAATTCAAGCTTGTCTTCGCATGCCTGTTGACACGCTTGCTCTCCAAGTCAAAGTTTAGCATTTTTAATTTTAAAAAGCTTGAGTGTATACTTTATATCTGACTACCAGCAGAGTTATACAATTTTTCTTTTTATTTGGCAAACGCCCTGGATTTGAAATCTGATGTAAGAATTTTAAATCGTCTTTCAAAACCTGCATTTGATATGTTAGGGGGTCATATTTGTATATTTGTTAGCAAATGTTTGGAGGAAAATCTTATTAGGGAAATTTCCCTTATCAGGAAATGTCTGAAGTTTTACACAGTGGGATAATAATGATGTTGTAAATTAATGGAATTATTTATAACAAGTTATGGCAACCTATAGTGCTCTTAACTAATCCTAAGAATTTGAGGAGCTAGTCCAGTCAGGTCGGGGTGGGGATAGGGGCAGATGTCATCAAGTTTGGGCATAGAGACTAAGGATGTGAAACCCTCTGTTTAGCACAAAGAAAACCTTACATTGTACAACACCTCTATTCCAGAAAATTAGACCAAAACATGTGATGGTAGTGAAGCAAAACTGACAACTGAACAATTATTTGTTTTGGCTTGAAAATTATGTGAAGTTGGCTGATGGCCTGCTAAAAATCTGCAAATGTCTTTGGTCTTGGATTGCTGAGTTCTGTATAAACCATGCTTTTGGACAACTATTGTGCAACCATGTTTAGGACAGGTTGAGACCCTGTTTGGGGCAGACTTACATAAAGTTATATACCCTGTTCAGGGCAACTAGACCACCCATTCCCTAGACGGTTCAGTGGTATTCCCCCATATTGGCCACATACGGGTGCTAGAGAGGGGTAGAGAGAGGCATTGTGAGTGAAAAGCGTCTCCCCTGAGAGCACAACACAATGGCCCAGGCTCAAACCCTGACCACTCAGTCAGAAGTCCAAGGGTGCTTTCAATTACACCAAACCGACCAGTCAGAGACCAGTGGGAATACCCGCGGAAAGTGGGACAACATTTTCCCACCAAACCGGGCCAACCAAGAGGAATGGCTCTTATCATTTTTTATTCCTTTTCTGAATTCCCTACATACCTGTAATTGGATACCTACATCATTTACACGTCAATTACGAGAGCTTTGATGGCTTCTTTCTCAATGTTCCTTACAGTTTTTACAATTTGTGGAAAACACTACTGTTTTTTCTCAAAAGAAGTTCTTCAAAAGATTTTTTTGATTTTAAAATGTTTTTTTTTATGATTAATTATCTGACTAATTAGTCACTGGACCTGGTGTCTGGCAATTCAGAGAGAAATCATGCTCGTAATTTCAAATCGGCCTCGCACTGCACACTTGTCCAATTTTAAAATTACTTGCCTGATTACTCCCTGATTATATACTCCACTTGATCCAATTACTACCAACAGTGCAAGAAAACCTTTGTGCCAGTACACCATAATATTTATAGAAACATATAGTGTTGCAAATTTCAGCTACAAAAATTGAATTCTGCAAAAATGAAAGTAGTCACAGCGGCATTGTTCTGTTACTATGGAAACCAAGTTTCCACTTGAGCAGGTACTGAGACCTCCGGTTTCAATTTGTAGCTTAACCACAGGTATAAAACTTACAACACAGAAAATAAATATTGTGTTTATTGATTTGACATCTTAAGCCCAGTCCTCACTTGCGACGCAAGCATAAGCGGAAGCAGAAGCAGAAGAAAGTTATGCACTAGAGAACGGCCATGAGGGTTTTTCTTATGTTTAAATGGTGATGTCGGTGTTATGTTCAGTAAGTTGAGTTTATGATTGGCATAAGCATGAAGTGCTCACTGATTGACTGAAAGTCTTTCGCTTATGATTATGCTTATATGCTTATGCCAGCATGTCGCCACTGGACACATTAGCAACATAAACATAAGCATTAAGAAGAATGCAAGGTTTAATATTCTTATGCTTATGTGTGCATTGCTAGTGAGGACCATGTTTTACTAAGTAATCAAATTTCTGATTGGATGTTGACCAAAACTTAGTGTGACTCAGTAAACCCTTTAAAGCTCTTGTTGTAAAATCCAACATGGCAATTAAGGCAAATCAGAAACACTAAGCTCTGATGGGACATTTCATGCACAAATCAGTTACGAGATTTTATAATAACCACTCTTGTTGTAAAATCCAACTTGGCAATTAAGGCAAATCAGAAACACTAAGCTCTAATGGGACATTTCATGCACAAATCAGTTACGAGATTTTATAATAACCACTTATCACTGTCGAATAGAGAAGCAGTGTTCATGCCTAATCTTCAAGGATTTTCCATAGCAGTAGGTGATCAAACAACATGACTTGAATTGTAAATTACACTTTTGATCCTCATGATATGAATGGAATCCTTGACTGCTTCAAACCACCAGGGAAATGTTGAATGACTTCTGACAATTTCTGCATAAATTTGAATCCTGTAGGAGCAGTGATGCCTTGTCTTAACCCATCCTGCCGTGTTGTTTTTGTCTAGGGATGTCTTTGCTTTTCCTCACATGTTGTCGTGTCTGCATTTTAGACTTTTTTTTTGCAAATAAATCTGGTAGGAGAGTTGAGCGAAGTTGTGTTAGGAGGACAGGGCTTAAAGTGCCACTATGATCAAATTTTTACCCCTTGATTTTTTTGGTTAATCACATAGAATTCTACGAAAGATTAAAAACGCCGTTTTACCGTTTACAAATATCTGCATTGGTTCAGGAGATATTTAAGTTTGAAAAATGAGTAAAATATGCAAATGAGATCACTGATGACGTCATACACTCAACCAAATATTACATGAAGTATATCAATAGCGCTATCTCGGTCAATTTGCAGCAGAAACCATTGAAACTTGGTAGCCAAATAGTTCTAAATGCAACACATCCACAGCTATAACAATTTCCGTTCCCATGGCAACCCACTCTTTTCCAGTCCCTCTAGCCTGATATCTATATTTTAGTGATTTTAAGCTTGGAAAACATTACACAAGGCTATGAACTCAACCTAATGTGTTTATATGCTTGCTGGATTATGCAGATGAGGCACCATTGGCAAATATCAATATAGAACCCTAAAAGTGGTCAGAAAAGTCTTTGATATTGTGGAGGTCTGGAACCTAGTATGTTGCCATGGTAACAAAATTGTTTAGCTCATATTGCGGAGCACCACTAGTAGAATCTTACTGTAGAAATTCAAACATTTATCATACAAATTCAGTGCTTTCAATAGGACCTGGCACCTGCCGGAGCTCCGGCGGGTATTCTGTTGAAAGCCGGCGGGTATATTTAACTTTTAAAAATTCTCCAGAGAGAAATTCTCGTGGGCTTCTCATATTACTCCGGCGGGTGCTGTTCCAAGGTAGCCACCTACTTCAAATCTTATTGAAAGCACTGCAAATTGACTGAGATATCCTTGTTTATCATATTTGATCAAAATGCAGTTGAGTGTATGACGTCATCACTTGGCTAATTTGCATATTTTAAAAACTTGAATATCTCTGGAATGAAAACAGATATTTCAAAACAGTAAACAGCATTTTTACTCTTATATAGACTACTTGTTTATGTCTTAAAATGGCTCGGATTTGAAGGATGCGATTTTCGTCATAGTGGCACTTTAAAAGAACCCCATCAGAAGTATATAAGATTTTGTTTTGTCTGGAGTATTAAATTAAATTTGATTTAATTCCATGACTTCTCTGGTATGTGGCCAATAATTAACTATGTGCAGGGGTAGGGGAGGGGTAGACCCTGCCTCTTACATCTTTTTTTTGCTCCCACGTTAACCTACATCTGGATTCCTTGGCTTTAAAATTGAATTATCACATCAGTGAAAAGTTCCCTATCCATTCATCTCCAACCACCCTTGGCCTTTATATGCCCATTTCCAAGGTTTCTGAACTGTTGCCAGCCTGAAGGTAAAGTCTGCATACAAGCCTAGTGGCTCATCAGGCCGAAGCTTATCCCGGGTTTCAGTAGCATGAAGTGACTAGGAGTATTTCTACTCCCCCTGGATGGGATGCTAGTCCATCGCAGGGTTACCCCCAGCATCAAATTCGCTGGTACCCATTCATACACCTGGGTGGAGAGAGGCATTGTGAGAGTAAAGTGTCTTGCCCAAGAACACAATACAGTGTCCCCGGCCTGGGCTCGAACCCGGAGCACTCGCTCCGGAGTCAAGCGCACTAACCATGAGGCCACCGCGCCCCCACAGTTGCCAACCTGAACCCCCTGAATTATTGGTATTAGCTTGAAAAGGACTAGCATCCCTTCCTAGAATAGACTATGGGTAGTTCCTCTTCCACTTAGTCTGTCGTGCGTGACGGGAAAGAAAACTGCAAGGAAAAAAATGGCCGCGCAAAATCCTCCACACAGCCATTTTTTCTTGTGGTTTATTTATGGCCTTGCTCGGCAGACTAAGCAAAAGAGGGATTACTTGTAGTCTTCCATACAGGGGGGGGGGGGGTGGTGGTGGAGGGGGGGAGGGTGAAGTGGTAGCCATATCACCATCCCAAATCAGGATAAGCTTGATAATTCAAACATTTCAACCCATGCCATTTGTGTACAAAATACAATTTGACCTGTAAGTTCATTACATCAAGCAGTACAGGGAATCTTCCAGTGCTAGAGGATGAAAGTAGTCATGGATAATTTTCTACATTGGCACACTAAGGCCTTATAGATATACCTGACTTTTACGCTGTAGTTGTACATTCATGAGGTATGCAACTCTGAATAAGGGTCATGCCCAACAATGTCATTTGCCGCCTTTTGAGCCATTCCGCCACTGATAAGTGTTTCACAATTGTGCCGACCCCCTTTGCTGTTTACCTTATTTGAACTTTCTCTTTCCCGTTTGGTAACACGATTTATTGCGGTTCTAACTATATTTTCGAAAAAGGAATTAATTTGTTTTCTGTCAGCTCTTTTCCCAGTTTTTTTCTTTGATTTTCATTGATTTTTTGAGCTGTTGTAATTTGGTCACTATTGCTACAGCTTTGTGCAAAAAATTGGATCTGGGGTTGATGAAGGAAGTGGCATGGCTGTCGAATCTACGGGATCTCTTGATTTTATTAACCTTAGATAACGGGAGCACGCGAAAACGTGTTTGCCTACACGAATTCGCCGGTTTTGTTCATCAATTCGTCAGGGGCACATAAATTCCGCAATTCGGAAAAAAAAACTTGGCTAAGTTGACAGGATTATAAGGTTTTTCGAAAACAAAAAAAACGGGGGAATTTTTTTTTCAATCGCTGGTTTTCAAGCTTTTCGTATTATAAAAGCTTATCAAGGAATCAAGCGACCGAGAAGGGATCCAGGAGGCTATAGCTTTTTGTTCGCCGTAGAAGCTTATCAGACACCACTTAAAATGCCGCCGCTCAAGGGCAGGTAAACTAAACATGGAGATTTTATAATTAGGTTTCGAACTTTGATATCTCTTGTTGCATGTGGGTAATTTTCTTAGGACTTACGGCCACTACAATTGCAAATTCCGGGGGGCGTTGCCTATTGAAAGATTAACACTCATTCTGGTTTACGCCATAAAGTAAATATTTGCTTGCTGCTTAGTTTTGTACCTTTTCATCGGCGAGGCTTTGACGGAAGTTCTCGTACTCAGTTTCAGCTTGTCTGTTTCTTTCCGCTTTGGAAAACCATCGTTAATTTTAGTGTGTCGCATCGAAACGGGGCTTTCATAGTACTCTATCTGTTACGCGTCGCGACACTTTCGCGTTTTTGAAAATGTTCCTGATTACAGTCCATTGTCTTGCCGATCCCGGCGGAAGCATATACTGAGCTTATCTTTTGTTCCTTCAATAAGGCAAAATCACATATAGATGGGCATGTGTTTCTGTTAAAATACGCGCGTACCAAAACGTCGCTATTATACAAATCAAAAACTGAAATCAGTTTTTAACAAGTCCTACCCCCGGTGAGGTCATCACGTGATTTTGACGGCACCTTCCGGCCAATCAGGTGATGTTTCAGAGGAAAAATGCGGCATAATATTTCCTTCGTCAGACGATAAACAAGCGCCATCTTGTTTTTTTGTTCACGGGAAGGGTCTCTTGGAATATTGTCGTTTTCTTTGGAGATGATTTCCCTTTTTGAGCCGTACGAAGTCCGTTGAGGTCACAGTAGTTTCTGATTTACGATCTTGGGCTGCTTTGTGGGAGAGTTTAAGGAGCAATGCCGTCGCATAAGCCGACGAGGTAGGTTCTTTTGCAGCGAAGTTTCGCTCGAGAGGGTACGGGTAAATATTACATGGCAATCACATCGGTGATTTGATGGAACTTCGTGTTTTGCCAAAGCCTGCCTCATACTGTAGAACGTAAAAGTAGTGAAAAGGTACTGATGTTTCTTGTTGGTTTTCAGGTCTAAAAGCGCCGACAACTCAAGGTAATTATTAAGCTTTAATACGTATAACCTTTTATACATAGATTATGTAGTGGGTCTTTCCGTCTCGGTTTGTTTCGCGGCGGCACAGCCGTTTCGCCTTGTCGTTTCAAGTAAACTAATCATGTTTCAACGTAGCTCTCAGTGTTGTCAGCTGGGTTGAAGCGATTTTTAACCGATACGTTAAAAACTACTGAATTCACATGGAACGGAAATTGAGGCCGTGCGTTTTGCAAGTGTGTGTTTTTAGATTTTCGAGAGTTCCACACACAATAACTACATCATTCTCCGCTAGTTGCTTCGCTCGCCAGTAGATCATGAGGCACTTGAAGGAAATATGCGCAATCTAACACCCTTGGACTTTTTTACGTTTCGATTTAACTTAAGCGCGAAGGTCTTCGTTTGAAATCTTTTTTACCCGCAACCTTGTACAATTCACCAAAGCGGTGCCGTGAATAAATTACCCATACATCAATATATTAATTGATAAGTTTTTCGAAAAACGCTTCGTTCTTCTCTGTCATATTTCACAGTATAACAACACAATTGTTCAAGGTTGTGTTGTGTATGACTCTAGAAGTCATAGGATTTGGGCGATTTGCCTATAAAGATTAGGGTATCGAATCGAACGAACCAAATGTTGGAATACCGTAATTGTTTTCCGATTCATAACAACTCGAAGGTTTATTCCATACTTTGGAATCTTCGATCACGCAATCCCATACCGGTGTGTGAAAAGTAATATATTTGCCCTCACGACATAATTCTTGGTTCTTTGGTATTTGTCTTGGTGGTTTTGAAGTTTAAGGTAGAATTTAAGAGTGTCCGTGGCCTTGTGGTGGAGTTTTTATTTACATATATGTTGTCGGTTTCTGCTCTATGTAAAGGTACCTCATTTTCGTCAGAATTGACAGCTGTTTCGCGTCGAGTGTATTGTACTGGCAATTTTCAGATCTCTTGTTTTGGCTCTCCTGCTTCATGACTGCATGACATTGCCTGCCGCTTGTGGATATAAATTGATGCTATTTTAATAAGGTAATAGCGAATTTAAGAATCGAAGCTTTCAAAATCGCAGCCACGGGAATCGAAGCGGTAGGAACTGAACCATTTCATCTTGCGTGTGTGTTATTATTGTTGAAGATTTCTTACGTGCGTGATTAATTTCTGGAGGCTTTGAAGTTTAACGCTGTTTTTATTCGTTTAGTTTGCTAACTGTGAAACAGGAATATTGTGTGTTTGTTCTTTGATAGACTTTTGTCGGCAATGTTTCTGTCTGCCTAGCTAATAGCGATTGTAACGAACACCGGCGTTTTGCTCGACCCTCGCGTGTTTCCCAAGCACGACAGTTTTTGCCTCTGTCGTAAATTCCAACTTCTTTTCTTTATGGTTCTGTTGTTTCTTTTAATTCTTAGTTATTGTGAAAACTTGCTTCCTAGTTAGCCTTGAAAACACGCTTAGTGGTATCAGTCCGTCTTCGTTCTGTCTTGGTTCTGTCTTATACTGTAAACAGTACACGTGCAAAGTTTAATAGTCTGCTAAATTTTATTATCAAATTAGAGTTTTGCCATGAAAAGAAAAAAAGTTTATTGCTTACTAAAGAAACACCATGAACTAGCTAGGGAATTGACATTCATCTAAATGTAAACAGCATGATCATTGATTAGCAAGCTAAATTTTAGACATTTGAAAGCTTAACTTAATCTGGCAAATTAATAGAATTGCCTTGACTCATGGTGATCAATCAACTCAACATGGAGGTTATATAACCTTCATTTTGTTATTGACATAGCACCAGAACTGAGTGTATGCTTAAAGATTTCTTGATGGCTTTTACTGTGTTTGACTGCTGTGTTGGAAAAGACTTTCACAGACTGTAATTTCAATTTCAAATCTGTTTTGTGAGAATGTGATGCTTCTGTATTACATTTCATTGTATCTTCTGATCAGACCGTAACCTTAGTAGCTCTTGTTAAGTTATACATGGATTATATCAATTCCATGTGGTTGACTCCCTTTGCAAGCATCCATAAATACAAATACACCTGAGCATTTTCTTGGTTGTCTAATTTGTCTTATAGCTCTTTCGTGACGGTTCGAACATGCGGGTGGTGTGTGGGTAGTAAATGTTGAAAAAATGTGTTTATACAACTTGCATGTGTACCTTCTCCATCCATGTGGAGCAAGCAAATAAAGTAATTCAAAGACATGTACTCACTGTCAAGTCCATGACCAATTTGTTTCTTGATAGGATGTTTCAAAAAGTAGATTTTAAAGCATATGTTTTGAGGTATAAAGTATACAGTAAATCAAAGTTAAGGTAAATTTGATTTCCTGAAGGAATACTGCATTTAGTTGACATTGTTTGTTAGTCAAGTGGATCTATATTCTCTGATACTTAGACACTGTATGTATGTATAGGATTAAAACAAAGTGAACGAAGTGAAATTAATAACAGATTTAGCTACATGCAGCTCATCGGTTGTGCCTATATAATAACTCTAACTTATTTTGCTGTTCAATGTTTTTCTCTGGCAGATGTTTATTGTTGCTATGATTATTACTGTTTGTATCATAACTGAGTCTACTTTCTGTTTAGCTCAGATCCAAATGGCTTGATAGAATAGGCAATTTGTTTCAGCTACGTGTACATTGCTTAAAATTTCTTTGGGCTTTTCCAGACAGTCAAATAACACATGTATGCTCATAGCCTAGACAAAGTATGTGTAGCTTTGTGTGTACTTAAACCCTGTGAACAAGCTGGATTGGTTTTGCTTCTGTAAATTACAGATTGGTTTTTCTTGCCTTAAACTACTAGCCCATACATGTACATTGTACAAGAGGATGGAAGGACAAAAAAATCGTATTAGTCATGTTATTAACCCGTTTCACCGAAAGAAAAACTGCAGTATTTAGAAAGCAAACAAAGCCTCATTTAAGAACTGAAGGATCACATGCAGTTCATGTGCTTTTCTTGCAGAAACTTAAAAGTTGGAACCACATTACACATTATTGTAAATGATATCAGGATCTGACTTGCATGTACACAAGTTGTGTTTTACAATGTATGTGATAATGTGTGCAATTAAGTAATTTTCTCTCGGAGGAAGAGAAGAAGTGATAAACCGCTGTCAATTCAACTTAATGTTCAGTCTTGAAACTATTGGGTGATTGTTATCCGAGCAAAGTTTCTAAACGGTAGTCAATGGAGAAAAAAAACAATTTTCCTTTTTGTGTTGGAAACCCGTGAAGCTCATTTTGGATCACTATACTACATGTAGCCAATGAATGTTTTGTGGGCAAAATCTTTCAAGGTTCTAATACTTGTAAATATCTCTTTATACACACTCTATGCTATTCAATCTAACAAATTTTCAATATGATTGAGTCAAATTTTAAAGAATCTGAGTGGTCACAGTATCACATTTGAAGAAAGACCATCTTAACTTCCTACAAACTAAAAGACTGTGACTAAACAAGAACAAAAGACAATCATAGTTTAAGCTGCCAACTTGGCAAGGAAATGTCAGCTATAAAGCTCAAATCCTTCATTTGACATTTATGCTGAGCAGTGCAGCATTTTTTGTATCATCACTGGCAAGTGTAGACAACCATTCCTTATTAAGCTTGTTATTTGGTAAAGTTACATTGTAAGTTGTGTCTAGGAAGTGCTACAGATGTGGTTATTATGACAGTGTTGAGAGATGTTTTGCCAGGAAAGTACATGTATACATGTGCGATAATTTAATATCCCGTATTACAAAATCTCAGATTGGAGTTCTGCTTCAAAACAGATTTTGTCATTGCTGACCAAAGCTTACTTGAGGCCATGTCATGTTTTATTGACCCATTGCAAAACTTTCACAGTTTGTTATTGATAGGGTGCATTTTGTTAGAACTTTTTCCTCGTGCAGTTGAACTTGTCAATCGTGTCTTGCTCCTGATGGCATATTACAACATGTAAATGTGGTCGTACAAGTACAACATTATTGTGTCTTCAAACATTAATCTTGCATGTGGATCAGTCCATCAATGTCCTGTCCAAACACATTTCAAAGTTAGTCTAACATTTGTAAACAAATTTGACCGAGTACTGTTCATTGTTACTGTTCATATTTTATTTCCATCTCTGTTGCTGCTATCTTGTACAGTGTACTTTGTCTTTTTCATGTGAAATTCACAAAATTCAATTTGTTTCAAGAACCTGCAAACAAAAGCACAGTCAGAAACACTTTTAATAGGACAAATACATGCCAGAAACTGAATACCAAACGGTATTTGCGTAAAACGATCTAGCGAAAAATGTGCAGTTAAGTTATTTTGCTCATCAGCTTTTCCTTTTTAAGTGTTGTCTAATTTTAGAGCACTTATAAGTTCTGCTCTGCATTGCGGATTGAGGTTGTTATAAGCGTGACGAAACAAGAGCATGTAAATGTTTCATTGACGCATATGTAAATTTTCATGTTGCTTCTATCACTCATTTATTGCAACCTGAACTATTGTTTTCAAATGGACACAGAATATGTGTATCTTCCCTGGAGAATTTTTTATCTGTGTTCAGTCTAAATGTGGCAGCACGTGTTAAATCCAAATTTTTAAACTTAATATGTACCGTAAAAAAATCCCCTTGATCGGGGAAACCAGTTGTCTAATATTCATGTTAGCACTTCATATGTTATTTTTTTTTGTTTATTTGTAAATTATAGTTCACCACAGCCAGTTTATAGCTGTCAAAGTGATGTTTGTGGCAAGAATATAATAATTTTCAATTTAATCATTAATTCAGAATTCTTAAGATCAAGTGTTGATGATTCTGTGTGCTGTGGTGGAAAGCTAGTTTTGAGTATTAACAATTTTTTTGTTGAACATTATAAAATGGTAACTACTTTATAGTATATCTCATGGAAGTATCAATGGAATTATTATAAGTTGCTCTTTGTTAACAAACAAATTATTATTAAGTTATTCCAATCTACCAGAGATGCTGCATGCCTCAAAGACCTCAAAATGTCCAAAATTTATAGTACTAGGTGAAGCATGTACATGAATGTGATATAATTCTTTATTTAATATTTTGTTTTGCTTAGTCCTCTCTCTTGCTAAAATAATACATGTATTATCTGTGCTCTGATTCTAATCAACTCGTACACTATGCGTGTGCTAAAAATTCTTTGTGGTTGTCTTCTGTTATCTGTTACAAATAGGGTGGGATTCTAATCTATAAGAACCAATTAGTGCTCACAATTGAAGCATGTTCATTTTACCACAATATTGAAATTGACCTGAAAGGTATAGCAGTGTTGTACGACGATATAACAGATCTCAGAATCATCTGAGGATTGTGGTAGCTTTGTAAATTTACATGAATGCTATGATTACTATCATTTACCGTATAATTTTACCACCACAAAGAGAGCTATACCACAAAGAAAGCTATAACATAATCTGACATCTCTTAGCGGAATAAATAGCAACTTTGTAGGTACAACTGATACTATTAGCTTTGTCACCGATTAGAACAGAGAATGTAACCAAAGTCAATATGCACCAGTGTAGCAATATTTTGTAAAGTTATTGCACAGATTTATGTTGTACTGAAAGACGTGTAAAATGTTTTACTAGGTGCTGAATGAATTTGAAGTGTTAACATTCACTGAACCCATGATCTGTTCTACTATGATCACCATAAGGCTCTTGAATTGTTAAAATATTGGTTCGGAGTTCAGATATTGGCTCAACAATTTACCAAATTGCTGAGTCTTTACAAGGGCCCAAAATGATTATGTGATGGTATTCCAAATTTGTTATCATAATAACTTATTCTTTCAGCAGGTTTTTTTTGTCTCTTTGTTGTCATTGCTATTGTTAAATTCTCGTGTTTGAGATTATTTTCAGCTGACCATAGAAATAGCACAGTCATGTAAATCTATATTCAGCATGGGTGATTTTTAATCCTCTGGAATGCCAACTCTGTTTGACCTTAAATCATTATACGAGAGATGTAATACAATCCTGCCTGTAGTCATTAAACACAGTTCTTTTACTTGCTGAAGTAGCTCGTGATCAATAACTAAAAACAACATGTGCAACTGTTTAATTATGCAAGCCATGTTCTGTGGCAGGCTAAAGTCACGGTTTTTGACTATTAAAATTCACACAGTCAAGCATGTGTTGCGTGGTGTTGTTGGCTTAGAGCCAAGATTTTTTTTGAGGGTCAGATTAAAGCTGGTAAATTTAAGTGTTGCATTACTTTCAGTGTCATGTGGAAAATATATGTAGCACGATGGCAATTTAAGTAAGCAATGTTTGTTCAATTCAATTTGAAGTGCTGTGAAGCATGTCCGAGCTTGTTCATCACCACATAGTGCTTATAAATCGTGAATTTGTGAAATGAGTTGACTGTTTTTGAAATAGAGAAATCATTAATAACATGAGAAAACCTTTATTCATCTATAAGTATTTATTGAATAGTATGTGTTCTATAAGTAATTTAATCATGCTGAGAAAGTCTGTGTGTGTTACCATAAAGTGCTCTAAAGAAAAACAAATAAAATATTATCAAAACAAATAATTATTAATATCTACAAGATGGCAAACATACTACATTTGATATCACTGGGTCATTTCCACCAAAACATTTTTGTCTGGATTGTCGTTCAGGAACTGAAAAACAGTGCGTCAATACCACGTCTTTGTCCTACCTTTTTCTATTTTTGTTAATTTTATATGCTTAAAAGGCGGGCCCTATTTTACATTTTGTAGCTTGGGTTTCACAAAACGTGACCAAAATACAAATCAGTTGTGTTGGCATTATTTAATTATTGAATGTTGTGGGTGACAGGCTTGTGTAACCTTTGACCACATCGGTCATACGTCGTTTTCCACCACAACAAAACCGTATTTGTAGATTTAAATTAAGATTATATTTTTCTTGTTGAAAAGTATATAAGAACCCTCGCTTTCAATTCGTCTCTTGTTGAAATTACTTGGTTCTTATTTGGGGTTCAACAGTGATCTGAGAGATTTAATATTGCTACAGTTAGAACTTACTAATTCAAACTTGGTTTTGTTTTAATTCCTCATTATTTGGAGCTCAAAACCATTTCCGTTCGATTTGCCCTAAAGTCATTTACTCTAGGCTATTCTAAACTCCTGCTATTTCAAACTTTTCTGTTTCCCTTGAGAGATTGCGGTAGCAGGGTTCAATTAATCATTAGAATGCACATAATCCAAGGTCCCAAGTTACAAGCTGTCAAATGTTTTTGAAAATTAATAGTATGATGCAGTGAATTTCTTTACAAAACTGGTTTTACTACTTGCAAGTGCTAATTAACAGCCTCGACTATGCTTTCCTCTGTTTTAACGTACCTGCATGTACATGAACATGCTGTACACTGTAGGAATTGATAACATTACGACAAATTTTTACAAGCCGAAGAGTAATTTCCTAAAGCTTGTTATTCTTTGTACATTTCTTTCATGCTCTAATTGCATCCTTCTATATACTATATGTACTTTACAGAAGAAAGCAGAGTTAAAGCTCTAATTCTTTGTTAAATATAAAGTTGGACTCTATTAATTTGGAATAACCATTATTAGGCCAATGTGCAGACATGACAAAGGTGTCCTTCGTCATGTCATGAAGATTAACTTGAGGTCGCAAGAAAGTATTAAGATAAGGAGACGGTCATATTAATGACGTGGTCATACTGTAGTATAATTGAAAAAAATGCTTTTTCTAAATCATTACTTTGCTACAGAGTTGTTGAACTTCGCAAAGAGAGATCTCGAGATGCAGCGAGAAGCAGACGTGGCAAGGAAAATGCTCAGTTTGATGAACTGGCAAAGCTCCTGCCATTACCCAGTGCCATTACATCCCAGCTGGATAAGGCTTCCATCGTGCGACTTACAATCAGTTACCTGAACATGAAACAGTTTGGTAAAAGAGGTAAGATTGTAATCAAGATGCACAAACCATGACGTAGCTCCTTTAATTGGCCTTCGTGTGTTATTCCAGCATGCTAATTTCTTATCAACTTGACTTAAACAGGTAAACGTTATCGTCAGGGGTCGACATGCTCTCTTTTGTCAGAGTCGTCAAATTCTCCTGTGTCTGATGCAGATGGAGGTAAGTAAATATATTTCTTTCTCCTCAGTGAGACTCTACAACAAAGTAAGAGATACTACGATCCAGACTTATCTCAGAGGTAGACCAAGAGTGTAGCTTAACACCAATGCCTTGATTGATTCCCCCAACCAAGAGAGGTGCTGGTGATCTAACTTTTCTTAACTTCATTTAGGTATTGCTTTAAAAATTAAACATCAAAGGTTTTTTCACTTTGCTTGTCTCCTTGCCCATCTGGGTAAATATTTTCATGCAGTACATTTAATCGACAGCCACGGTCACTGGTTTAAAAATTATATAACCCAGGAATAACTAACGACATATGAATATGGCCGACCTTCTTTTTGCAGATGTTCATTTTGGTAGTCCTGGAAGTCCCTCTTCGCCATCCTCCATATCTTCACCGCCACCAACTGGTAAGATCTACAGTAGGAGATAAAAATCGTTTGTTAAAAGAGCTCAGTCACAATATTTTGAGTTATTTTGGCTGCATACAGAATCACCTTTAAACTGAAAGAAACCTAAAAAGAGTCATTTTAATTACTAAGTTGAAAAGCACCAGAGACATGTAATAGCCATAAAGGAACAAGGATGGTTTAGGATGCAGGGTTCGAAAAAAAAACTTGAATTCAAGCTTGCCCTTGGGACAAGTAGCCCTTGAATTTTTGCTTGTCCTGTACAAGTCTTAGTTTGCTTTTTTAATGACTCAGTTGGCAGACGACTTGCTGATACCTTGCCCAGGGCAAGTGAGAGTGAAAAGTTACTTGCCCAGAATGAGAATCTACTTGTCCCAGGCGACTGGACGGCACTTTTTTCGAGCCCTGGGATGTAGAAGATTTATAAGGATTACAAACGTGAAAAATTTCTCAAGATGTGTCAAGTGTGAATTAGCTCATTTAACCCTTTTAATGAAGTCTGTTGTGGAAACCCTAATGCAGAAATTGGATTGAAAGCTATTAAGCAGCACTTTTATGAAGTAAATTTGTTTGAATGCTGTACAACAAAGCAGTTCTAACTTCAAGTCTGTGGATGAAACCCTTGGTTAGGGTACACTATGTGTTCTATTGTCTATGGATAAAACCCTTTCAAATAACAAATCACTGATGATATCAGTGCAAAACATTTTAATGCTTCATGTTGTTGATGATTAATAATATCTTTATTCAATTGTTATGTATTATATTACAAGTTAAAGATCTTAACTGTAGTTTAACTTAGTGATTCTGTTTTCAGCTGCAGTTGTTCCCTACAGTCAGAGTACCACGAGCTTTAATGACCTGGCAACCAACAGTGGCATCTTTTTGTTACAGGTCAGTGCAGAGATCTACCAGAACTTTTTGTAATAAATGATACATTTTTCTAATAATAATTGTCAGAAGCACGGTGGCCTCATGCTTAGCGCAGACGCCTCAAATGGTCCAAGTTCAAGTGGTCTGATTTTGAGCCCTGGCCAGGGAAAGTGTTTTGTGTTCTTGGGCAAGACACTTCACTCTCACATTGCCCCTCCCCACCCAGGGGTACATGTATAAATGGGTACTGGCAAATTTAATTCGTGGGGTAATGCTGTGGTGGCTAGCATCCCATTTAGGGGTTAGTAGAAATACTCCTGGTGTCTCATGCTGCAGAAAACAGAGATGAGCACATGGCAAATGATGAATCACTCTCCAAATTATTACCTAGGCAAAAATAATTGCAAAATGTCTGTGATATCTTTCTAAATTCTACTTACACATATGCAATGTTTGTTTAACTTCAGGCACTGGATGGGTTCCTCTTTGTTCTCTCCAGCGACGCAAAATGTCTTTATGTTTCGGAGACAGTGTCTGTGCATCTTGGACTGTCACAGGTGAGTGTCATAGACAATAGACAGACAGACAGACATCCTGTTTGACATCAGTTTCTGGACACCTGATGGATATGTCAAAATGAAATTCAGGTTAAAATGATTTTAACCTAGTTTGATTCCCAATTTCCTTTGTCTTCTAAACCTTATTATTCATGATCCATCAATAAGGGTTCAGAGAGAAAGGAATTTCATTTTGACCTACAACAGATGCATTTACAATTTTAAATCCAGATATTCTATACAAAGTGCACATTTAGCAGTGAAAAATCTTGGCAGAAAGCAGCAACAGGCGTGTTTCACTCAAAGTGAAATGACACAAAGAGTTGCTTACTTCTGGCTCAAAAAATAATACAAGACTTGTTTATGTGGCTGCCTGTTACACATCCTTTGCCAGCAGATCAAGAAAAGTATACCAAGAATTGTGCCACGACATATGATGTGTAACTTATGCTTGTGATGTACTAACTAGATACTTTCTAGCCATGATTTTACTGATGATTTCTATTGTTACCATCTCAAACTGTTTGACCAATGAATCAATGGATTGTGAAAGAAGACAATGACTTTTTGCAGACTTTTGCTCAAGCAAACAGCAGTCACAGTGATCGGCCTTTGCAGTGTCTCAATGAATGAATAATTTTGTTTGGTACTGTAGCTCAACAGATGTTCACATGGTGTCCATGAGACAGTTGTAGGCTTAGGTCGCGGAAGAGCTACAGTTATGTTCATCAAATGCCTTTCTAACAGATGATGCGAAGGGGACATCTCCTGACTGAGGCTGTATGTACCCAGAACAACATTGAAATCTTACTTACCTGGCATGGTGTCCTTACGTTTTAGGTGGAGCTGACAGGAAGTAGTATGTTTTGTTATATTCACCCTGAGGATCAACAGGATCTGTCTGGCGTGCTGGAGGCTGGAGTGGAAGAATTAGAAAATCCCAGTAATGAGGCAGCTGCCGGGAGGTACACAGATGATATTCCTTTCTTTGGAAATGAGCAAGGTGAGTTAAGACCAGCTCTGCTGTGTGAATCGAGTATCAAGAATCGAGCCATGCTTCAGGTGAATCAAGTCTTGATACTTGACATGCTACTAATTGCTCAATTCTCATGGTTACTGTACCCAAATATGCAATTAGCCAGTCAAAAGCGTATCTGCTGTCCTCGTGCCCTAGTGCAATATCAAGTCACTGACCTGATATGACTGCGATATTGACACTTTGGATACGATGAATACCTAAATATACCTTTTTGGTACACCTCAGTGGCACAGTAGACTCGTTCGGTCTTGCCATGGGTACATCTCACCAAAATATGAACCATGGTTCGACCAAACTCACCTGGTACATGTATGCCGGCAAAGCATACCAGAACAGTGCGATTAGGTGAAAGAATCGACTGTCAAATGACCAAAACTGTAAGTAGAACTAGGTGATGCCAATGATACATGTACCTCTGTTTATGCCCTCTGCTTGCATGCTGTAGTTGGGTAAAATTCACTCTTTCAACTAGAGCTTATCACGGTTTCTGTAGCATTCAGTAGCCCAGAGGATTGCATAGAGGAAGCTGGGTCCATGCAGATTTACCAATCAGGATTTGTTTGTAATGGTGTGAAAATTGACCAGACCGCACATTTACTTTACCACAACTCAACAATGCTTGTTCTCTCATTAACATCTGGGGTCCTTACACCTCCCATGTTTTTCTTAATGCAGACTCACTTTATATACATGTAAGTGCTTTTTGTGGCTTTGCAATGTTTGTCTTAGCAAGGGGTAACTACACTTTTTGTTAGACAGTGTACATGTTGATAAGTAGTGAGCTGCTTAAGACTGCTGAAGGAGTCAAATACATGTAGGTAATAATGACTGTCAGTAAAAATAACTAAAAAGTTACTATCAAGATGTCCAGTGCTAAAATTTTTTTGTGGTCCTTACCTAACAGTTCTTGTGCTTTGTGCAGCTTTCTCTGATAGTGAGCATCCCAATAAAGAGAAACCCAAATCATTCTTCCTACGAATGAAGTGCACTCTTGTGAGACGAGGAGGATCCTATACAAAATCTTCTGGGTTCAAGGTCAGTTAACATGTATGCAACCTAAGAAAATAGCCCAAATATTCACACTGATTGGTTAATAACTGTGTTTCTATTTAACAATTAGATTATTAGCTCAAGATTTCTATCGCGCATAGAAATCAAGAGCAAAATAATAATCTAAGTGTTTTTAATTACAGTACCACCTGAAACCATTCGCACATTGGGAGGTGTGAACCGCAAGGGCAGAACGCGTGCAGTGCCCACGAGAGGAATGAGACAAAACTGTGTGATTCACAAAAACAAAACTGTGCGATTCACGAAAACAAAATCCCACGCGGTTCACAAACAGAAACCTAGGTATAAATTTTATCTCGGTCAAATGGATGAAATGCTGACACAATAAAATCTAATAGGGTATTGTCTGCTTATTGTTGTTCTTTGAATGGATTTTTTTTCTCACATTTACAACTACAGTGTAACTGAGAGCGTGCTAATAAAAAGAAACATGAAAAGCCACAGATGACTTGGCTTGGTCATGCATCGAGCGCCTTACTCATTTAAGGCAATTAAGAAAATTATTGTAATCAGTAGCTCGTGCAAATTCTTCTTGGAAAATTTCATCGTGTTTTCCACTTCCACATTATGGTGGGAAATAATATTTAATTAAACAGGACTGAATGAAATTAAATCAAGCCGACTTGTTTCTTGTTTTTCTCTCGACTGCTAACCGTGGCGCGGTACACTTTTGCTGATACATGTAAATTGCGGGTTAATTCAACTAAACTGACAGTTCAATTCATCGTTTTCCTCAGATAAGTTTTCGATCAATGAATTTGAGGTGCTGCAGGTAAAGTTTAGGAGTATAACCAGGATTTGTTTTGACTGGGATTGTCCTCATTCGCAAGAGTTCTTTGCGTCATCTTTATCTTGTAATACTCGTACCGTTTCGGAAATTTTCTTTCCTTGCTTCAACAAGGAAAAAAGCCCCTTAATTTAATGTATTTAAAGTTACCAATCTTCCATGACCAACGTAACAACTGCTCGCACATTCCCTCTGGGAAATGTTGACTGTGGGAACAGTTAAATTTCATATTTTAGCTCAAGCCTAAAATTTTGCATCACAGACCAAGAAATACCATGCATTTAAAACCTTTTCACGATGCCAAGCGCCTTCCACTGGCCGTAAACATTTTCTGCCAAGTGTGTTTTCCAATTAATTGGTAAGGTTTCCAATAAAAATGGGTCTGGTGATCTAACACTGAACAATACAATGCAAATCTGAAGCAAACAAAGACAAACAAACAAAGACCTGTGTGCACCTGTGTGCACTGGGCACCCACATGTCCACCTCGTGAAACCTGTGGCCGATGTGCATCTGATTTTAGTCGGTACTGCAGTACAAATCTACTAGTTGTGCAAAGCTTTGTCTAAATCTTCTTCACAGACACTTTGAAGGAGGCAGCATGGCTGAGTGGTTGGGGCGCCGGAATCCGGGGGTTGTGGGTTCAAGTCCCGTTCTGACCACTAAGCTGGAGTTGTTTCTTGGTAGACCCTAGTTCAACTCCTTAGCCATGTTTGTAAATAGCCAACTGGTCTGCCTCCTGCCAGTTGGGATTTTTAACCTTGTTATGTTCATTTGGATTATTTGTTTCATCATTTCATCATTGGCCCTGAATAGCTCCTTTGGGGGAGTGGTCAATCATTTATTTTTTTATCTATTTTTTTTTTTTTTGAAAATACCAAGATGCTGCTGTCATTTTGTTAACAAGGGCTTACTAAGTACTACATTACTCACTATGTATCACAGAATAGATAGTGAGTAGTGTAGCCAATCAGAGAACAGCATTCGTGATAGAACTCTTAGTAGATTTGTAATGCTAAAACCTGATAGAAACAGGACTAGCAGGAGCTGTTGGCGTAATGATGACGCATGGCGATATTTTCTAGAAGAAGTCAAAAACATGTTCTCTGTGTTTCTATTGAGTTATAGAAACATTTGAGAAAATTTGGGAGAACTTGAGAAAGCTGCCAGCTCTTGTTCTCAGAGTATTTCTCATTCTCCCTAAAGTTCCACTCATGTTTCTATAAAGTCGATAGAGACATGGTACATGTTTTCTATTTCTTCTTGGTTTAGATATTGTTCTCTATCATGACAGCTCAGTTCAATCAATCATTTGTTAACCTCCCAATCCCAATATAAGTGTACAGTCAAGCGTTTAATCTGGAAACTAGAGGTACAGAGCACAGTGTCCTTACTAGGGAGGTGTCTGTATTTTAGAGGCAAAGAATGTATAAATATTATTATGGATTCTTTGAGACCAAGTGAACTGTGTAGTTGTTTGTAAGGAGAGGTTTGACTGTATTCATTTGAATTGTCACATCCTAGGGTTTCATCTTTCATCTTCAGAAACCTCTCTTGTACAACAAAACAAATGGTACCTAACGAAAAAGGTTTAAATTGAATGGAAACACACATGGAATTGATCCATATCCTCAAAGTTAGACCCACCTTGTACAACGTAACTGCAAAGATACAGTATCACAAGGAAAGCACCAGTACTGCCAATTCTCCTTCATTTAAGGGTCGTACACCATGTTAATCTACAGACAAAATGTTAGAATGGCATTTGAGTCAAGATGTTGCCCCGTGGGACTACCTGCGGTGTTCCACTATAAACATTTCCCCAAAAGCCATACATGTATAATAAATCCTTCACCAAGCCTGCTCAGTCAAGACAGCTGGATGTTGGCCTCATTCTTTTTTTTTTGCGTGTTTATGTACCTTGACTCTGCATGTCTCAGTCCATAAACATGTAAAAAAACGAACTTGGCCAATATCCAACCATTTTGACGTCAGGGTTGGTCAATAACCTATATAATTATTGAAAGACATTCAATGCGAGCTCTTTACACTTTAGGTTATTCACTGTATGGGAAGAATGAAGAAGTATTCTGCTGGGGGCCTTCCTGGCCCTAAGTATGCATTTGTGGCTATTGGACAACCTCTCCCCACAATGAACATCAATGAGCTACCACTGGAATGCAACATGTTTGTGAGCCGAGTGAATATGGATCTAAGAATTGTTTATTGTGAAGGAAGGTGTGAACAAGTCTTGTTTCCTGTTTGACTTTGTTTATATTCACTGCTTGCCAAAATAAATCTAAACGTCAAACAATGTACATCAAAGTTTCATTGTCTATTTTGAGAGCTGTAGATAATAAATGCATAATTTAATTTACAGTGCAGTTTACCGCATCGAGCCTCTGCTACACATCATCTGTTTATTTCTGAATAAGAACACCGTCTCTTTTGTTTGAAAAGATTTGTATCAGGTATATTAGTCGACGGCATCTTTGAAGTTTGTCTGTCGGTGACAAAATTTTGTCCTTTGGCGAACAAACTGGTCACACTTGGCTTATCATTGCGATGACAGACTTTTGACAAAAGTAAACAGTTTTGCCCTCTAATACGACGTGGCCCCTAGTGTGAGGTTAAAAAAATTATGCAACTTTCTTAACCAATAAGAAGTAAAACTAAATCCAATTGTGATCTGCACACACATTTTTTGGAGGGACTTTGTGCAATGAGTTAAGATTGGTTTACTAGATTGTGTTTGTCTTTTCTGAATTTGCTACTTGCACATGACCCATAATCCTTTGCGTTGTTGGGGGTAACCAGTAGAATAAATGTATGGTATCATGACAAAAATTAGTTCCGTGAGCTCGCAAAACCAGCTACTAACGCTTAAATTTGTGCTAGTTTATAACTAAATCTAGAGAATTTTTTTTTGTCCATACATTGTCTGTAAAATTACAAGACGATGTATGGACAAAAAAAAATTCTCTACATTTAGTTATAAACTAGCACAAATTTCTCATCATGATTTTGTAATTATGGGTATGTGCAAGTAGCGAATGGCCAGTATGATGTCTGCAGTTTTGGTTTAACAGAGTTATCAATAAATTGAAGTAAAAGCCTCATTCAGTCTATTTATTTTGGCTATGTTTTATTTCTTGTAGAATCCACAAGTTTATGGATTACTTTGCTAGAGACATTGTTGGAATATCTGCTTATGATTTCTACCATGGCAATGATGTTGCTGTGATTCAAAGTCACCATGCAAAATGTAAGGACAAGTTTAGTCGAGATAAACTATTATTCAAGAAATTGGTTACAACCAAACCAAGTGAAGCGTACCCCTCAAGATTACATTAATGAATTGATTATTTGAATATTGAACCCGCCAGTTGTTTCAAGAATGCAATAATGAATTGATTATATGAAAATTGAACTCGCTAGTTATTTCGAAAATCAATGTTAAATTGACTTTTTGAACATTAAAGTAAGTACGTAAGTTATGCAAACCCTTGCCTGCATCTTGGGTTTGCATAACTATCTCAAATTCACCCAACCCCCTCTTGCTTAGGTGAGGCTATGTAAACACGGAAAAAGTTCTTAATTGCTTAAAGTTACATGTCTATGGTTTTTGTCTTTTTCCACTGTACCTACAGCAGTTGTTGTACATGTATTCTGCATGGTCATTCTGATCATAATGCTTATACCCACTTTCATTCACAGTTCTGACGAAGGGCCAAGTTCTCACAAAGTACTATCGCTGGATGAACAAAAATGGTGGTTGGGTATGGATGCAAACCAAGGCATCTCTCATTCCACATCCTACAAACCCGGATTTGAAGCAAATGTTATGTCTGAATTATATTGTCAGGTTAGCAGTCGTAGAGAAGAAGATGCCTCAAATCTTGGATTGCATAGTAGTATTGATTGGTTAACAATTAGACTATGAATGCGAGTTTTCTATGAGTAAATAGTTCTTGAGTTGCGGCGGAGATGACTGTTGCTTAAAAAACAAAAAACAAAGTTGAGTCTCAGACACACTACATGGAAAGCTACTAAAAATGTACCGTTTGACAATGTCTAACCCAGAACGTGTTCTATCAGTAACAAGCGAGCTATTAATAAAAAGTGGATTTTTAAGTCCTGTTATAGTCAGTGTTTACCAAGGCTTTGTTCACACTTACATATGTAGTGCCCAGGTACAAGGTCTCAACCTTGTACCTGGGCACTGCATGATACTTTGATAGTTGGAGTGTCCTGAATGCTACAGCATTTTGTGCTGGTTCCCAGGCACCAGTGCTTGGGCACCAAGTGCTAGCACAGCCGAAGGCCACTAACTAAATGGCATAATTTTTTTTTTTAATAGTGAAGTGGAACACCGTGGAGTTGTTCTGGGAATGACCCAGTTAGAAGACAAGCCTGCTCTGCATCCTCAGGCTTATATCACTGAGGTGGAAAGTGATTCTGACGTCAATGGTGAACTGAAAGATGCTCAGTACGATGACCAAGTGATGGTTTATCCTAAGTGGCATGAGACCTGTAAGTACCTAGCAAAAGCGATAAAAAATTGTGGACATCACTTTGGCTCTGTCATTAGGGAGGTGTGGTAGCCTTGTGGCTAGACAAGTGTGCTCATTTCCGTATCATCGAGTAGTCCTGGTTCGAGCCCTGGTTGGGGACACTGCATTGTACTCTTGGGCAAGACACTTTACTCTCACATTGCCTCTCTCCACCCAGGGTATAAATGGGTACTGGGGAACTTAATGCCAGGGGTAACCCTGCAATGGACTTGCATCCCATCCAGGGGAGAAGAAGAAATACTCCTAGTCACTTCATGCTACTGAAACCAGGATAAGCTCCAGCTTGATGGGCCATGTGGCTAGTATGCAGACTTTGCCATAACAGACTCTTTAAACACAGAGCGAGCCTATAAAAGGTCAGCGGTTTGCACTTTGTTTGCTAAAACACGGCATTTACGTTTAGTACACAACTCGAAAACAATCGATATGCTTTCACAAGTGAAACATCAAAAATAAGAAGTTAAAATGCATGTATATGAAGTATGATACCTGTCTAAATTCTTCTTCTGTAGCTGTCATTCTTTTTGTTTTCGCTGACCTTTTTACAAAGAAAGCAAACAAACGAAAAACCTTCCCTTATGCGCTCGCCTGAAATATTACTTCATGCAAATTTCGCGGGAGTACAACACGCCTGGGTGAATAAGCCAATCAAAGCAGAGTATTACAATTTGTGATGGACGGGCTGAGCCGCTCAGCCTCCATTTATAGGCTCGCTCTGTGTTTAAAGCAGATACCTGGCTGAGAAACTTTAATCCAGGAAGATAAACATGCAAAAATTGTGGCTGAATTTGTTTGGCTTAGTGATCACAAAAAAATTATTCCCCAAATTGGCTACCTGTTCATAAAATTGTTGCCAAATGTTTTTTTTTTCACTTACCGTGGCGACCAAAATGGTTGCAGCTTGGAGCTCTGTGTTATGAGGATCTGAATAGTGCATACTACCAGGTGCATAATAAGGGTTGCATCCTCGAATCTTTGAATTTTTGGTCCGGGGTAATGAACATCTTGCAAAATTAAAACCATCTGCTATCATTTTAACTCTCAATTTGTTCTTCCTTGCAGCTGACAACCTTGTCCCAAAACCAACACTTATGGATGCAGTGGCCCTCACACGCACTGGTTACACAAATTCCACTGCGTCTGATGTAACTGGTCTGGAAAATGATGTATTCACCACCACTACGGCTGAACCATGGGGTCAAGCTAGTACGAGCACCTCGTGGAGTTCAACTAATAGGTACAACATTGCCAGGTCTAGCAGTGTTCCTGGTGATGGTGGGTCCACAAGCACCCTGGAAGATGAGTTTGAAGACTTGGCAAAACTGATCACTACTGAATTGACAGATATAGATCGAGACATCGTCAAGTTTGTGGCAACTGGAGGTGAGATTTCTCAGCTGCCCGACACAAGCCTTGAAGTTCTTCTGAATACTGACAGCCTTGATGGATTACAAACAAATGAAGCCATCCAAAATCTAGTTACGCCCAAAATTGAAGAGATTCCCATGGACAGTGAAGAGAATGGTATTGCCTGTGTAAATCTTGTTAATGTGCAGAATATGCCTCCCCATAGAGTGCCCTCTGGAAGTTATGGTAACCTGCCTATGGATAACTTCGCTGGTGACACAAAGCCAAACGTAATTTCCATGAATGAAGAAGGTGACTTGCTTGAGACAGGTCTTGGCATCACTGGTTCAAAGATGCGGGGAATCAATAGTCCTTGTATGTTTGGCAGTGGAAATTCCACTGGTGAGAGAAATTACCAACAGAAAGCAAGTCATTTAAACACCGGTAGTTCTTCAAATGCTACCATGATGAACATTGCTCAACAGGCACAGAACCTACCAGCTGTTAGAGATCCCTCTGCCATGAAGACGTCACAAAGTCGAAATTTTGAAAGGATACCACAAATGCAGCGAGCTGATATGACATCTACAGGTGGGGGCAACTTTCGAGTTCCAGCACCCGTTCCACCAATACCAAGGCAAAATGAGTTTGTGTATTCGGAAGTTGTTCCAATTTTGAGGGAAGTGCTTTCCTACGAAGTCTCTGATGACATGCTGATTAACTTGGTCGATGAAATGATGGTAGATTCAGCCAAGAGAAAAGCTGAGGCCATGAGGATGGCATCACTTCTGCAGCAAGCAGACCTTGCACAGCTAGAGGAAGTACCTGAAATTGAAATCAAACAGGAAGTGGTGACACCAACCTTACCACAACCAACAAGTTCATTTCCTAGCTTCTCGGACAGCATGGCAAAACAGAGTAGTCAACCTCAAGTGATAAGTGGCTCCACGTCTTCTTTCAATTCTACAGATAGCTTCAACCAGGTTCCAGGAAACCATGCCGCATTTGTGGCTCCGCCTAGAAGACCGCAGAATGGAACTGTTCACACTCAGAACCCTCCTATGAGGTTCCAAAATGGTAGTTCTCAGTTTGAGAGTCAAGGGGACAGCAATATGAACTTTTTGCATTCCTTTTCAAGTACAGGAGTAGCCAGCACACAAACAGGGGTTCCTATACCAAGTGACAATCTGTGGAACAATGACCCACCTTTAAAGCAGAACATCATGGACCAAGGGATAAGGAACTTGCTGCAAAGTACGGGCAACCCGTCGCCAAATCAAAACTCAAACTTAAATTCTCAAATGAACTCTGGCTTGCTCCCACAGCAGTCAAACATGCAGTTCCTGCCGCAAAGCTTGAGTAACATGCTGCCTCAGAACGGTTCCAGAAATACTCAAAGTAATATGTTTAACATGACAGTAGTTCCAAATGTAGACCAGCGAAATCTCCAGGAACTGAGCCACATGAATTCCCTTCTGCAGTCAGGAGCTCCACTACAAGCTTCGAGCTTTCAGAACCTCAATGGTGCAAGCATGTCAATCAGCAATCAGCACTTCCCCAAGTTTGACGTGAACAGGAAACTCTGAGTTTTGGAACAAGGTGGTATCTTTGTTAGGCACTTTGCATATTCTTTCAACTGTAAACTAGTTAAACTGTTTTCGTAGAAAAGCGCGTCAGTCCAACGTATCATATTACGTGTCTGATAAAAGGGCTTGTGACTATTGTACAAACATTCATGCATCAGTAAGATTCCTTTTCATGTAAATTGTGTGGGCTCAATGCATTATTTTTAAAATGTATATAAATTAAAAGTTAGTTAATGGTGTCATTAGCAACTAGAAATTATCAAAAATATAATCTAGAACGTCGACTTTTAATTTTTTTCACAAGTATATTGTAGAAATAGAATGTTCTCTTTTACCCTTGTACATAAAGTTTGTTATAATAATTATAATTAGTTGCTCAAATATGGCACAAAATCTTATAGACAGAAAGTAAACCTCATGTTATACCCAACTTTAGTTATACCCTAATACCTCACTTTGTATGGTTTGGTGGACTACAGGAAAATGTTTATATATTCTGCCATGTTTGTTTGCTTATTTTGGCTTTTCAATATTTTTTTCATTGCCATTTTCTTCTTGAGTTACATTTTAGCAAGACTGGAAGTGTTAAGACACCTGTTTTTCAAATCCTGGTGTTGTAATGCCTCCTTCACATGTTTGTAGATCCATTCCACTATGGTTTTTTGAGGTGCTCAGCCAAGCTTTCCAAAGGCTCATAAATGTGTATAGTCGTTAAAAAAAAGGCTTGCTATGCTATTCCTTTATCAAGATATGTGGGCTGTAGTTTGTTTCGTAGGTATCCTTGTTAGATTAGTTGCCAGTACACCTAATTCAGTAATTATGGTGGCTGACATTAACAATGTTAACTGTAGCAGTGATTATTAAGCTGTGCGCGTGCAATCAAAAGTTGTACGCACAACAATTTTTAAAGCAATGTTCTCCACGTCTAAAAACCCAACCATGACAAAGATTGCTATTGTATAATCTGATAATACAACAAATAGATAGATCACATTTTTATGGTTTCTGGAAAACAAGCTGTAGAGGTTGGTTTTGTTCTCTGTGAACCTTCTCATTTTGCTTGGTTTGTAAAGGAATACTGCATTATGAACTCAGTGAAATTTTGAAGTATTGAGGACAGTAAGTTTTTATTATGGTTTAGCAGGTGGCAGGGGGAGGGGAGATTGTGGAAGGGCCTGTCCCCCTAGGATCTCCCCCCTGTATCCACCACAATGCGTCCTGTTGGTCGGTCTGATCTCAAGTCATTTCAATTTTCAGTTACTTAAACCAACACAATTGCTGTCGTTCCTTGGATAAAGGAAAACATTTTCCAGCTAGCTTCTCTCCCACACTCAATGAAGACATGTTATTGCTTGCATGCAGCTCATCCGCTTTAAATTCCATGATGCCAGCATAATTAATAGCAAGTAGGCTTTATTTTCGTAAAATAATGTGCTTTGGTTAATAAAAAATAGAATTGAAATAGTGAACTTAGATTTTTGTTGTGGGATGTTCTACAAAGGGTGCTTTCCTTTTGGGTGATCTGGATCAGGATCAGTAATCCAAGATCTGTCTGGATCATGGTGCATCAAAGGAGCCGCCAAATCCGTGGATTCAAATTCAGCGGTTCCTTTGATGCACCATGATCCAGACAGATCTTGGATCATTGATCCTGATCCAGATCACCCTAAAGGAACGAACCCAAAGCATCCCACTATGGCAGCATGTCGCCCTCCCTCTACTCTCCATTATAATTACATGTATGTTGATTATGAGCTATTGACTTTCATATAGAGTCATTAACCTAATTGTAAATGGCTGACGAGCCATTAGTCAAACTTGTTGGAGTCATTGCTTCACACATTTTGTATTTGTATAATTTTTAGGGGCGTTCTAGCTCCCACCAGTGTTTTTGGCATATTGTAAAAAGACAATTCCACAAGTGTTGATCAACCTTACTTGTCTTTAAGACTTTTGACCTCAAGGCTATCTCTCTTGATTGTTAAACTGCGCTAAGGGTGTTGCTAGTCAACTTGTGAAGAGAACATTCCCACATACCCCAGAAAAGTGAATCACGAAGGGCGATAAAACAGGGACTTTAACATCTTTCTTGACAAATTGCAGTGACCTGAGGAGTAATCGGCTTACGTGGAAAAGCTATGACAAGTACTTTTCCCACCTAATCCTCCCACATTTGATTTGGTTGTAACTTTGATAGATTTACCTAGTCAGAGAAAACACTTGTGGAATTGACTTTAGAAGGAGTATATCCATTGTAGTAATCCAGTTCGAACAATATTCATGGGAGGAACACAAGCTCCTCCTTAACATTGCTGTATGAGCAATAAACTGTCAAGACATATTATGAGAATTGTTGCCAGTCTACTGTTTTTGTTACATTTTACACTTGCGGTGGCCTCACACCATTAGTGCACTTGACTCCGGATCAAGCGGTGCGGGTTCAATCCCTGGCCGGGGACATTGTGTTGTGTTCTAGGGCAAGATGCTTTACTTTCGCAGTGCCTCTCTCCACCCAGGTGTATAAATGGGCACCTGCAAAATTTAATGCTGGGGGTAACCCTGTAGTGGACTAGCATCCCATACAGGGGGGAGTAGAAATACTGCTAGTCGCTTCATGCAACAGAAACCAGAGATAAGCACCAGCCTGATGGGCCACTTGCAGACTCTACCTCTTTTATACTCTAAGGCTGTTTCTGCCAAGAATCAGTTGTTGCATTGAGACAAGAGTGATCCTATGCTGGTGTTTTTTTGATCACCTGTGTCTTTGCCAGACAATGTCATAATGCCAGTAATATGAGCAGTTTCCAAGTGGTTGATATTAATTAAGTTGAGCTGTTCTCAAAATAATAGTCTTGAACATATTTACGCTATATGAACATATTTTACCCAAATTCAATTCAAGCCATGCATTTGAACTTATGCATAATTCTCAGTGCTGCTCAATCACATTCCCAGGGCTACAAAAGTGCAAAACATGTAAAAAAGAATAGTTCTGAAATTGTGAGTAAATGAGGCCATTTGCTCAAAATTCACCTTTAGCCCATAGACAAAATAGATATTAAAAGGGGTGGTAAATTCCTGTCCTCCATTGATAAATAACTAGTTGGTTGCTACATTTTGTAGTATTTTGGCCAAAGTTTTGTAACTCGGTACTGAATGCAAACTATTTCTGGCAGTCTAATGTCCCCCACCCCCCACCCACTAACCTCATTGTTAACTGGCCAACCAATGCTCAAAGAGTGGGGGGGGGGGGGGATATGAATGGGCTTGACATAGCCTAAATCCTTGCATATTGGTTGGAGATAGCAGGCTGGCAAGTTGTCCAATAATCTACATTGATGCTGATGTGAATAATGGCTTACTCTGAAACACTAATTACATAAATCGGGATGGCCAGATCATTCAGTCCCCCCCCCCCCCCCCCCCGGGAGCTTGAACTGGGACTGCTCAATCTGGAGTACAGTGTACCCCATTTGACTATGGAACCTCACAAACCCCATTTTGCAAAGCAAATCAATAATTGCAAAAATGTACAACTTACAATGTACCTAGTGCGATACATTTTGCTTCAGTACAAACAACGACAAAAACATCAATTTTATTCATAAAAACTAAAGCTACACTTAACAATGTAAAAGAGTACAAACACTAAGGTAAAGAAAAAAATCCACATCCTGCAGTGTATTTAGATATTAAATTTATATAATGCAATTGATGATATATCGATAAACATTGACAACATGATGCTAAGGTTTGTTTGTTTCTACTAAGTTGGTTAGTGCTTACTTTGACAATTTTAAACAATTTGTTGATAGGCACTGTTTCATGCTACAGTTTTAGACCCCCCGTTTTAGGCTATGGTAGTAAAGAGCTCTATCCTCGGTTATGCCCCCTCCGACACGCTTAACATGAACTTACAAGTATTACAATGTAATAGTTTCTGGTCAAGAATCATCGCGAACTGTCTTCCATATTTGATTACTAGTCGGTAGACTAGTAATGATACGAGATTGATGATGATGATGATGATGAGACAAATAGTCACCATCTCTGACCACTTTTATTTTTGTAATTTTATTCCATTAATTCGAGCTTTCCTTAGTAATTTTTGTATTTAAATTCTGTTTATTTTATCTGGCACGCATGCAGGGCGACTCATGTAACTGGGTGACTATTGAAATACAAACTCCCCACCAAAATATGGTTGCTGCACCACCGCGATACGCGGGGGTAAAAAATTGGAATTCTTTATTCCTTTTAGATTATCTTGAAGCTTTTTTAGATGATCGTATGCGGGAGACAAATTTAAACATACCTCTGAACGGGAGGGGGCGCTGTCGGAATACCTGTCGGAACGAATAGTTTCCAAATTTTGCTCTGTTGTAAATTGGAATGAAAAAGAGCTTTCCTCAATTTTCTTGGCGTAACGAATGTGTCTTCCAAGAGTAGCAACAACTGATTCAAAAGACTGCAATCCTACTGAAGCGGAAGCTTTTATGTCTTTGATTTTGGCTTTCAAATTTTGAAATCTCCGCTTTGGCGTCGCGTAGATCTTGTTGCATGCTACCCACTTGTAATTCAATCATCTTTCGCTGGGAAAGAGGCTCGACTTGTTCGTATAACTCATGACCCTGTACCTCTTCGATGGTAAGTTTTTGCGTTTTGTTAATGCACTCAGCTATCACTCTTTCCAAGGTGTAATTCTGGGCGACAATTAAGATCTCCAAAAGTTGACCGATTTCATGTTTCTTTTCTGCGACTCGCAGCAGATGATCTTCACATCTCTTTGTAAGGACGGTCATCTGGTATTCACGGGCAAGAGGCAGTAAGAAAATCAAGTTGGTGTCGTTTACAGGTTTGCAAAATATTGGATAGATGACCATCAACATCTCCCTTATCTCAGCAGCCTTCTTCTCCGGCAAAGGAATCTTGTCTGCGTCTTTCTCTTTGAAATCGGAAGAGAACATCCGGGAGAAAACAGGCGAGATCATCGCTAAGATGACACTATGAACGTGGAAATGCTGTCCTTCCACGAGCAGAACAACATCGCTCTGTTCCCATGGCTTCGAAAACTCTTGCTCGGTCTGTTCGAGTTCCTGAGCTGCTTGGTTTTCGTCTTGCATGCTGGCAAAAATACCTTAACTTGGCTTTATGGTAGATAAGAGAATACATCAACTTCCGGGTTTCTTGGCAAAACCTTCAAAACGAGGCTAAATACTCGTCTCCAGTACTTTTCCATTTTCGGCGGAGGAGAGATTGGACTTTCTCTTCATGAGTTGGAAACAGTCCCCGCGCTTCAAATGCACTTATCGTGGCGAATTGACATTCAAAATATTCAAGAGAACTGCGACCGAGGAATGGATGAATTTATCTCTTTATGGTGGCCAATTCACATTATCAGTTCAACTCAGTTGATATAACCAAATTATCTTGTACATGTAATACTTCCCACCGACGCAGCACCACAGTTTCTTTAGAAACTTACCTCCTTACTTATTCATATGAAAATGTGTTCCACCTGCACGTTTTTGTTTTTTCATATAAATCAAACGCGTTTTCATATGAAAGGTTTTGCGCGAAGACTGGATTTGAAACAGAGGCACAAGGTACTCGGAAATGTCCTATTGCTAGACTGTTGGTGGCTGTAGATTTATCAGTAGAAAGAGCAAGCTGTTGTAGAGAGCAGTTGAATATTCCGAAATTACTTACATCATTTTGAGATAGCCGACTGAAAAGAGTCGAAAAATGATAAAAATTGTTCTTTCCAATTGTTATACCCATATAATAGTTCCTTTCCCATCCTCTAGTCTGAATTTTAGACGTCTCTTCTCCCTTTATGCCCACTATCCCATCCTCCCACCGGCCAACTTCTTGAAAAAGTAAAAGAAAAAAAAAACGATACACTAAAACACAAGCATAATTCTATATTTAAGTTAATTCGCGTTATTCTCTGTTTTAATGGTGCTTTTTTTTCCCGGAATATTTCCTGTTAAACCATTCGATTTGATTTCCAAGCGAAATTTCCGGAATTTTTTTGACACAATAGAAAGCACCATAAGTGCAATATTAGGACCATTTATTAAATGGCTGTGTCTCACGAGGAATGGGAACTACCGAATTCACAAATTTGATTGGCTGAAATCGATATTGACCGCGATGTAGATTTCCCCATCTACACCGGTTACATTTTGAGGTGGAAAAGTTGCAAACTGAAATACAAAAATATTGACTATTTTCTTCTAATAATATTCATATTATGGAAGTGCCAAAAGCCTGATGAGAAAAAAAGTAAAGAGGGAAAGTAAAGAGGGCGAGCAAACTTGGCAGATTTAACTTCAGCTCATTGCTAGTACAGATCAGTTACATTTAACGAATTAAATTCTCTTGTTTGCCATATATAAGCACCTTATTAACCGAGCTTAGTCGGTCTGTATGGGAGAATCCTGACCTCGCGCGGTCAAGATTTTCCCATACAGACCTCCTGCTCGGTTAATAAGAGCTAACTCTAAAACGTTTTACTGCAAAACAATGTTGAACCACAGAAATCGCGAACGTAATTTCAGGGCTGTTGCCTGTATGTGGCAAACCGGAGCACTTGCCTCAATCATTTTTAAGTCGTTTTTTTTTTATTTATTTTATTTTTTATCTCGTACATAAGCTATATAGGATCTCCCATATTTCTTAATTTTAATCATTTTCTTGTAAATATGTTAATTTCATAAGTAGCATATATTTTTTTTTGTGTGTGTGTCCCCAATTAGTCTATCTAGGCTAAATACATCGACACTAGAATAAAGGTGTCTTATTTTTTTTTGTTTTTTGTTTTGAAGGGGGAGCGTAAAGCACTGGTAAATACCTAGGAAGAGAATTTACCAAGGACTTTGCCTCAGTCATAATTTACCGCTACAGCGGTGATTGCTTAAGCCAAAATTGTTTCATAGACATTGCCTCCTCAGTTTGACTCAGTCATAACTTTTTTTTCTGGCTGTAGTCCTGGCTACGTTTGTGTGTTTCTTCTCACAGAACTTACTTCTAATTCTTCCGGAGGTTTCGCCGCTTGCCAGTTTCTTGCCTTCGAAGCTGTTATTTTACCATCAGCTGAACAGGCGACTGTTCCGAGTTCCCTCAAACTTTCACACAGACAAAAGCTTCGAACTTTTCCTGTAAAAAAGATAGCCAGTGGTTAACTAACGTTTAGTCTTCCAGTCACACAGAAGCACATATGAGGACTGCAACTGAAAAGCAGATTAGTCTCGCTTAAGTTCTCATCGCTGAATTTGCCTTTGAGTTCACTGAAGATCTAAAGCTGGTAGGACATGGTACTAAATTATTCATAAACAATACGCCCACTTACACCCACGTCAGTGTCAATATTTGGCTCGTTCGTTATAAAGTTATCTTTTGCCTAGAAAGTCTTCTTGGTGTCGCCGAATCACGGAGATTGGACAGTCCTCTATCAACGGTGTTTCCCAAATCACTTACTGTAGAGTTTGTTTTCTATCCATTCTGCAGTGTACTGAAGTCAGGGGAACTGAGTCTTTCAATAGAAGGTTGGTAACCAACTATGACATCATAATGACATTGTTCTGACCCTCGCCATTGTTTGACTGGAGAAAATACAAGGTGGCTTTTATTTGAGGTGACGATGTACTATTAATACGAGACCACGTGGTGGCACTATGGTGGTTTCGATACGGACCGTGCTACAGAAACTGGAGTAAGCCTAGCATGTTCCTAAACAAGCTTTGCCATGAAAAGATGCTCTGGTTGAAGACGCCCCCAGCTCAGAACCAGCTTGTACCACTGTTGCATTGTTTCGGTTTACAAATTTCAAGTGCCCACATGGACAGTATTGAGAAGAAGGAAAAAGGATTCTAAAAATAACCGGATTTGTCAAAAGCTGCTTCAAGAATATGCCAAATCAGCTTGCTGTGGGCTCACCTGTTGTGATCTGTGGGACATGCGAAGAGAACGAGTTGAGGATTTCCTCTTTGAAGGCATCAAATTAACAGACGTTACTACCTAACAACTACAGATATCTGTAAATATTGTCACCTGACTTGACTTGGTAGCTAAGTGTTTTACACGACTCTTAAATTTATCAGGTGAATATTTAGTAGCCCTAATTTGGCATATTGAAAAACTCACGTATCCGCCTATTTGGAACCCTTTGAGTGATTCTACAACCATTTACCAAATCTGTTATCGGTCGCTATATTTGCGAAGAGCATATGACTTAACCAAGTCAGATAGTGCTTTAGCTATAGTTTGAAATATTGGATCGCAGAGTTCTATAGAGTCTATATTGTGTTGTCATATCAAAAATAGAAATGTTAACTCTTTCTTAGTTTCTGATAAAAAGAATACCTACATTATATTTAAACAAATAAATCAGAAGAACCGTTTTCTTTATGTAACTGCCATTATGTTTCTTCGACAAGAGCACAGCTTTTTTCTACCGAAAGCAATTACGAGTTTGCAGGCCCACTTTCTATGAAAATAACCTTAAACTCACCACGGTTTAATCGCTAAATAGAGAAATACGATTTCTCATAGCAGCTTTTGTGCACATTGAAAAACAGCACAGCTCTAAAGGATGTTTTTGTGCCAATGTGAATAATGACTTACTTGTTTTGTACCGGAAGACCTTGTTCTTCTATGACTATTTTGCTATTTCTTCTCGTCCTTAAAATTTTGACCAAACCATCAGAAAACGTGCATCTGTCAGCAGAAAAAACGACAACGGAAACATCAGGTCCACCTGACTTTAGAGTGGTGAGCAGAGTACACGATCACTCAGAAATAAAATAAACACAATAAATGGGACAGAGAACCTATATAAACGGATATCTGTAGCACAAAGTGTGATATATACGCGTATATATGTCAGTCTACGTTCCTCAATCTCTGTAACTCGCCCATAGTCGAAGCCGCCTTTATTTTTATCCGCATGTCGCAGGTTGTAAAACGATATCTACAATTATAGACCCGTGATACTCGTGTTCACCTGGTCGATGTATAAACTTCTTACTTGGTAATGCTTGCTAGCGTCAAGGAAGTGATTGCACTTGAAACTAATATGAATAGATACCGACCGCCTTAAGGTGTACTGATTATGTGCATAAATAACAGGAGGTGTTTTGAATTAGACGTCAGATGAATATTAAACTGTAGAGTTGCGGTGAAAGGCGGTTTCAGTTCAAAGTACGGCTGATGTTTAGTATCTGATGTCTAATGATGTTTTGATAATAAAAAAAAAGCTGGTATTGACCATAAAATACACTTGCCTCGTCAACTAAATTGCGTCTATACCAGACTAGTTATCTCTTAGTCGATCTTTCTGATCTTATGCTCGACGCTTGTCTCACTTCCAAGAATGATTCATATCTAAATTCTCCCTACAACTTTGATACATTTGCAAGCGGTTAGGTAATGAGAATTTAAAACAAACATCATAAACTAGGGGACATTGTGTTCACGGCCCGGCAGAAAGAATATTCACAATTTCGACTCAGTCAAAAATATCTATTTCTTAGTCTCCAAAGCCGGGAATTAAATTTTGCAGGCCGTAACCTTTCTTTAATTTGCAAGCGAATCAAAACAGTAACTATGACAGACAAGTAAAAAATATCGACCAACATCCAGAGGTTAAAAAAAAAGCACTTGAGTGAAATGAATGGTCATAAATTTCCTTGTTGAGTTAAGAGGAAACAATGTTACAAAGAAGCAAGTGCTAAAAGCAAAGCACAGCGCTTTTGCGTTTTAAATTATCCATTTCTTACGATCACAAAGCATGTTCTTATGTACTTAAAATATCGGTTAATAAAAATGTTTCCCCAGCAGGTGGTAAATGAATAATATTTTAACTAAATCTAAAGAAATTTCCTACCTTCTGGCTCTCCTTAATGCCGGCTAGCTCTTCGGCAACGACTTGCCACAAGCTACGTGTTTACGTTGTGCTGATGTGTCGCTTGATCTGTAAACAAAAGCTGCTATTACTACAAGCGGTGGGTCCACGTTCAGACAAATTTATCTCACATTAATGACCCACGCCGGAGTACGTGCGATGCATACGATATAACTCCTTATCTCCGGGTCACGTGACCACGCTTCAACGTGTTTTGGAGACAACGCGAGGAATCATTGACCAGTTTTTTCTTTCCTTTTCGGTTTCCAGACGGCAAATTATCATAAAATACTGAAACTACAGTCTTTCAGTTTGTCTTTATCATTCCAGGAGAGTTAAACTATGAATATTCGTGTTGACGAGTTAAAGACAATTTTAAATCGTTTGTTTATTCAAATATAGTACGTGGCTTAGTTAACAATTGACTTAACGAACGAGGTGAACAAGTGAAAACAGAATTCTACCCTACATCAAAACAGGTTTCATTGGACGATGTCGATGATGAAGCGAAAAATACTGTTCTTAAGCTGAATATTTTTAGCCTTGAAAAGTCTACAGTGGCAATTAAAACTTGCCGATCAATATTTCCACTCCTAATTGAGTTTGCATTAGAAATCGCCGCAGACACATGGAAAGTTCCAGATTTCCGCTTTTAATACTCAGGCGAATGTGAGGTGTCAGGCAAAGACTAATCGGAGTGTAGTTTCTCCTCCTAGCTGTCAATATATAATCCAGCATACAGGTCAGGAGAATTTATAGAAATGATCACGAACGAGACTGTGGCCAGTGCGGAGAATTTGCCGTCGAGCTGTTGACAGTCTCTTAAGACAGTCTGAGGGTAAACGTGCTTGCTAGAGTTAGAAGATATGTTTTTAATTTAAAATACTAATGCGGATAATTTTAAAACTTTGTAGCTTAAGTGGTTGCTAAAAAAGTGGGAAATATTTATCGAACTTTTAGTAAAGCGTGATTCCGATTGTCGACCTCGGTTGAATTTCAGAACTGAATTTGTGGTTCGTTTTTTAACCGATATTCGTTCTCTGTACGTGATAAAGCCGTTTAGTCGATATCTTCTCTAAACAGCTGATTAGCAGGATATGTTTGGCGATGTCTGATTGTTACAATACGTGTGGAAATTTTCTCTACCAGACCGAAGCCTGAACCTGCCGAAGCAGCGCGCCTCGAAGGAGCCTTGTCACAATTTTCAATTTTCCTTTTTCCTTTTTCCTTTACCGTTTATTATTATCACTTTGGTGTTTTTCTATCTTAGTGAAAGAACTAAAATAACTCAAAATACCGCGACTGAGCTCTTTCAAATCCTTATGGTTTTTATTGTGCATAATCTAAAAATTTGAGGTCACGCGTAGGCTGTAAAGACAAGAAAGTTGACTGTTCTACAACCTTATTACTGCTGGGCCGATCCGGTCGCTATATCCGGCAGTTAGTTATCAGGTGACCGTTTGGCGGGGATTGCATTGTAACTACCAAGAAAAGTTGTATATTATACTAAAATAATCAGAGCTCTCGGAGTTCAGTGCTGACTGATTGATCACGTTTGTGCATATATTACCACCGAGCACCTTGTTTAATTGCATACATTGGTTCATAAGTATAGAATGACAGCGGCATAACTGACCAGCCTTTACAAAACAGGAAGAACGTAGCATCACGACCCACTCTTTTTTTGTTTGTTTTGTTACTTTTTTGTCATTACTGGTCTTCAGATTTAGCTAAGCCGGAATTAATTTCCGCCTCCCCCTCCCCCCTAGCCCCAACTTGCATCTCTCATCAATAGCATTTCGTGCCAGAGGACCACCAGTGAAACATCCGACTGTAAGGAGTACAGCAGTTCTACTCCACTCCGTGCTTCACATAGATGTGTTACTACTCCGATCACAGGTTGAATCCAGGGAATTATAGCATTAGAGGCCTTCTTTTTTGGGGGGGTGGGGGGAGGTCACATATCGATCTCTGGGAATTTGACCGTACCGGTCAGTCCCAACCATGTCAGCCTTAGCATTGACAAGCGCCATCAATGCAAGCATCTCAAATCCCGGCGTTGGCATTGGCAAGCGCTACTTCATTAAGCAGCTTAGACAGCGAACATAAGCAAGCTCTACTTTCCCTAGTTTGAGAATCGACGGCGGATCGGCCAAAGGAGAGCTAAATGTGTGAAGAGTATAAACTAGTAACTCTAACCAACCGTAGGAGATCGAACACGCGTCATGCAGCTCGACAAACTGACAAATCTACTGCGAAGAATTATTTACAGCGCGCTAGAGACAAATTAAAAATATTTCTTAAAAACTAAATAAACCTAAACGATTTTTTTACCTGTTGTATATAGCCCCAGTCTTCAGTCAGCAATATCTGGCTCATAATTAGTCAGCGCCTTGTTTTCACTTACGTGCGAAAATAATGCAAATGAGTGCTACTGAGCATTGTGGCCTGTGAGATAAATTTGATATTTCAGACAGGTATATTTTAACCATATTATTTGTATAACCACTTTGGTATGCGAAGTACATTAATATTATTGATGGACACGTTTCTCGAGTCTGAAATGTCAGAAATGATGTTGAGCATATTTTCCGGTCACGTCTCGCTCACCAGACGCAAATTCGCCATCAGCCCATTAAACGTTTTGTCTAGTGTGTGCTCTACTTCCGCATCAAAACACCAATTTGATTTTCTGTGGTATTTTGGTCAAAATGTTGCCAAATTTACAGCCAAACGGCATTGCAGTGAATCTGTAGATGTTGAAGACCAGGGGGGTTATTTATTTAGCGAACATGAAGAAAAGCAAACAACTTTCCCGCCAAAACCAAAACGGCGACCTCATGAAGACAGTTACGTTTCATCTTTCATTAAGCTTTGTTTTCTTTTTTTGTGCGTTGTGTCAAAACTCCCCGGGGCGGAGGTCTCATATGAAAAGGCCGGGGATGCTCTGGTCTCACTTAGGCTGTTTATGACGAAACGCCACTATTTTAGCTGTCAAAGTATTCTTTAGAGTGCACTCCGAGAGATCACAATTTGAAAACGCTTTCATTTTCATTTTTAGGTCCGATTTCCGCCGCTCTACTAGCCGGGGCTTTTGTCCTGAACAGCGACTGGTAATCAAGCCTAATTCCGTTTTTAGTGGTACCTTTTAGAAGTCATATAAAGCTTGAGCCAAGCGCAGATTGGTCTTCTTTAGGGGTTTAATTCAAACGTTCCGACGAGCATGTACCACCGTTTCGTTTGGAAGTGCCCCCTGGGGGTAAAAAAATAATGGCTATCTCAGTTCAGCAAATTCATTCACACAAGCAGAAGCGAAGTAGAGCAAAGCGAGACGATAAAGTAAGACTTACAATTGCAACTGACAACCAAGGTCACGTTTACAAACACATCACCATTTTCAGGACAGGACAAAGGTTTGGCACCACTTGTGATAAATTGTGAAAAATATCACTCTGTTTCAACAGCGTCCAGCCAAAAACAAACAATAGCTCGACCAAACGACTCTGAGGTTTGACAGAAACGTGCTGGGATCACTCGAATTAGATTGAGTGAAAGTATATAGAGTGAAACCTGTATTAGGCGGACACCGTTGGGACCCTCACTAGTGTCCGCTTAATACAGGGTGTCCGCTCTAAACAGGTTCAGCAATAATAGTTAATTATCAACCCTTTTGTGACACAGTGTAAGATCAAAGACTGCTCGTAGCATAATGTCCAGACAGTCAATGCATCAATCTGGAACAATCTACTTAGCTTTAAAACGACATCGCTGAACAATGTTAACGATGTCTGAGCTGAGAATTTAGAAGAGAAAAGCCTTTGAAGTGTCCGCTTATTGCAGGTTTTGTGCAACAAAATGGCTTAATATTGGTGTCTGCGTCCGCTTAACAGAGGTGTCCGCTGAATGCAGGTTTATTTTACAGTAAATGTGGGAAGAAAATTTAGGGACTCAAGCTGGTGTCCACTTGATAGAGGGTGTCCGCTTACTATGGGGTCCGCTTAATACAGCTTTCACTGTAGCTTATTGTATATAAACCAAGTTGGAGGAATGTACGAAGTCTAACGAATTGCAAGTTCTTCAGTGGAGTTCAGCAAAATGCATAGGCGTGGTTAGAACGGAAACTGAGAACGTCGCGATATGGGTCAAGCAGAAACCGAGCATAAAAACCCGCGAGCAAATAAAGTACCTCTATCGAAAGGAAATGTCTGAATTAAGCCTGAATCAACAAAGCTAATGAATCAACGTAGGCCTTACTTCTGTATTAAAATCAATAGAGACACAGAACCAGATTGACGCGCGAGCAGAGAGGGCATACATTTTTATAGCTGAAAAAGCGTGTGATTTTCCTTTCTTTTCCAGGTATTGTTTTTAAAAGAAACAGAAGTAGGGAACCCAAAGTCGTATTCTTACCTAAGTTAAGCATCACTCGATCGGCTGGAGACGGGTCTACTAACCATGAGGCCACTTCGCCTCCCAATACCACACCAGGATTGACGCGCGAGCAGAGAGGGCCTAAAACGTAAAAACCGGCTAAAACGTAAAAACCGCATATTGCTTGACTGGGGAATAAAAGGGCAAACAAAATGCAACTTCTGCTCATTGAACGGAAACGAAATATATTCTCATTTCAAGTAATAAAAAACAGATCTTTCTTTGTTCGTAAGGCAAGCGTTTAAAAGGAAAAGAAAACAAACAGCGTTTACAAACATTACAAGTACACAACGAGTGGTCTAAAAACTTAACTGTATTAAACATACGACTAGGATAATGTTATAACATTAATGATGTTTTGAACAGACAAAAGAACAGATCTGCTGAGCCTGCCTCCACTGTTCCAAAGAAATAAAGTCTTGCCCTTCTATGTCGGTAAAACCAAACGTCGATTGCAAAGCTCTTAGACACGATAGTTACGCCTCCGCTGTTGCAGACCATGTCATCTCTTTCGGTCACAACATCAAATGGTTTTCTCTTTGAAAATTCTTGAGAATAGTGGGGGCCACATCGCCAGAATACTTCGGTGGACATGAAATCTTTTCCCTTCCACCAGCAAAACGGCATCGCTGAAATCCCTAGGCCGGGAAACGTCTAGCTCACGTTTTGGTACAGCTTTATTTTCCATGTTCATGATGTTGGGAAGAATTCCGTTTAGCAAAACACACTAATACATAAGCAATAGAGGAGTTTTTCCGTGTTTACATAGCCTCATCTAAACACGAGGAGGGTTGGGAGAATTCGAGACAGTTATGCAAACTCGAGACTCGAATTCTCCCAACCCTCCTCGTGTTTAGATGAGGCTATGTAAACACGGAAAAACTCCTCTATTGCGTCCGTTCTTAGCGTATGTTTAAGGGACTAAATGTTCGCGTAAATGCGGTGCCTACTAAATACAAAGGTCATTCGCTTGAATTAGGACCGTGATGTGGAAAAAGGGCTATTGGACTGACTCGAATAAGAAAAGCCAGGGAAGTTGCTATCATTTTTCAGAGATAGTTAGCCTTTGGATCTCGAGATCTGAAGAGAGTCTTGTTAGAAACACTAATAACGCTATTGGGCCGATTTCGTTATTAAAAATCTACCAAAAGTAGTTTTGATGTCACCCGCATTTTCTATGTATTTTGAAGATCTTCCTAGTGAATATTTCTGATTTTGTGTATGTAAGTTGTAAGGAAATCTGTGGAGAAACATACTCAGGGTCTCCAAAATATTTGTTAGCAAAAACACAGTCTAGATAGCTTTCCCTCACAACCATGACTTTATTACGTGATGAAAAGGATTGCCACTTCCGTTTCATACTGAGAAAAAACGTAGGGTAGCTGTTTCGTTGATCAAATAGGCGTTGCCTCTTATTGACAGATTTATTTGATGACAAGAATCGTGATTGACATGAATTTTATACCTTGATTTCAAAGCGTTAGGTTATTGTATTTCAAACCAGTTTTCAGTAGAATCGATGTGAGTAAGATATTATTTTAGTCTGTCTGTTAAACCCGCTTACCTGGAGATCTAGAATCTGTTCAAAAGCTCTGCTAACCTGTAAAGTGCTACTGTACTTGTAACGACCAGCCACAGAAGTGAGTTTAATTGAAGTTTTCTGAATTTATCTAAGAGATAAAGATTTTATTTGCGTTTGTTCTGATTGCGAATTATAAATGTATTTCTTTTAAGATCGGATAATTATTAAACTTTGGCTTGGTATTATGCGGTTTGCGGTGGTCATTTAAGCTGACCAGTTCCATGCGCAACCTGAATAGCGACCCGTTTTCAAAAGTTAAATGATTTGTTTTCATCTCATTTGAAATCTTTTTGAGTGCATTTCATTTTTTCCTGTCACCTCCCCAGTAAGTCAAATATTTGCGTCTCCCGTAATTGTCTTTTCGCGCCCACTATGCTATATTCAGGTAGAAAGAAGTTTATAGTTTGATTTCAGTATAATTTTCTACGAATAGTAGCTAGTTTTTCAGTTGTAAGCCATTAGCAGCTAGTGGCTAGCGATATGCTGCTATTTTAGTATTCCTGGTTTTAGTACAGGTTTATTTAAACTTGATTTGATCACATTAGGAAAAGGTTGCTTTCAATTTATGGGGTAGTTGATTTCGTCAGTTTCAGTAATTGTTTTGGATGATTATGATTAATTCATGCATGTGAAATGATAAAAACGTTCTTGCTAGAATTACTTTTAATTTCATTTGACAACTTATTACTGTAACATCTTTGTAACTTGCAGAAATAATTATGACAGGCAGAGGATACATTAAGGCGGGGGTAAACATGAAATAGGCGTGAAATTTGAAGTGATATAAAAAAGGAAATTGTTAGGATTAAGATGGGTTGGAAACACTACCAGACAGTTGACCCCCGCAAAAGAGAGCCCCAGGTTGCTAGGGGACTGTTTGGTATCCGTCTACTAATTCTTCACTTCAAATTTCAATTTTCCAAATCCATCAAATCTTCAACATTTCATATTTTCCTCAATTTAACCTATCCTTTGAGAAAAAATATCTCTTTCCCAAAATGCCCAAAAATCACCCAAAAATTTACACAAAACCGCCAAACAGTGGTTAATGAGATAATCAGAGAGATTTAGTGTCGCTTGAAACGTGATTGAGAAATTGGCAGAAAGGCCGTGTTAAGCGACGTCAAAACTGCCTTCATGTTTACCCTCGCCTTAAAAGTAATACGTCCTCCGTAGCATCAGCCAAGAGAACAACATCGTTTCACGAACATAACCACACGGTTTATTTTCTGGCGGTTTCTGCTTGAGGCACTGATGAAATACTCCGATATCGCCAGTTCTGCTAACCAAAAATGGCCCAAAGAGATCAATTATCGGGTTCAACGACGCTTTTAAGACCCCATCCACACTAAGCTAGTCTCCTTCGCAGCCGCTTCTGGGATGTCACGCAACGCACATCCCAAAAACGGCTGCGAAGGAGACTTAAGCCTGGTTCTCATATGCCGCCGACATACCTGGGACATGGCCGCCGGCACGGCCTGGGACAATGCTGCGGCATATGTGAACATTTATCGCCGACACATAATCTGTCCCTCCCAGGCATTGACCGCCGGCTTGCCTGCGAAGTTGAGCTGAGTTCAACTTCGCAGGCAAGCCGGCGGTTGTCGGCGATGAAAATATTCTATGTGAACATCATCTGCGGAGATCTGCGGACGCAAAGTATGGCGTAACAATTCCATTTTTCCCACAATTCCTTATTTTCAAAGTGACGCATGAAGCATTTCGCGCCAGTTTGAGTACGTCGGCGATCCATCGCAGATGCGCCGGGGACCCACTGGAACAGATGGCCGAACGTTGTCAGTTGTAACCGGCGACTACGTCGCAGGTAGGTCTGCGGGATATGAGAACCAGGCTTAACACTAAGCCGGAGAAATTTGAAAATTCAGTTTTATTTCTGCGGTCATGCCTGCCGTCCACTCGAATCCGTCACAAAAACTGAGCTTTTCGAAAACGCTCTTCAAGCTGGAGGAATTTAAAAAGGCCGCCTTTGCGTTTTAGTGTGGACGAAGAACATTTTGAAAACGGAGCTATTCGAAGACGATGACATCATGGTAATCACGTGATTTCCCTGCCCGAGTTTTCTTCAAACACAAATCCAGGTCAAATCCAAAGTGACCAGTAATTGTTGTGTTTTGAAGTTTCTCCGGTGTAGTGTGGAAGGAAATCATTTGACGCGTTTTCAGAGTGAAAACACCGTTTTCAAATTCTCCGGCTTAGCGTAAACAGAGCATAAGTGACGAATAATGCAGGTCTTATCGTCAGATATTTTGGAAATAATCATGGAATACTTTATTTTGATATTTTCTCGTCTCCGGTCAATCCCATCACCTCAGTCAGTGTGGACTGCACACCTTACTGCTTAGAAGTCTTGGTCGTTTGTTCACTGATGTGAATTGTGTGGTATAGTACAAGTATCATTGTTTACCTTGGGCGGTTGACGGTTAAATTTTCGGTGTTTTGACGGTTACGATAACGTTTTTCCTTATTTAACTGTAAACTCAATTGAGACGCCTACTGTTGTGCTTGGATGGTAAGTTACTATGTGTAAGATATCTAAAATCTTGCAAACTGAGTAAACTATCGAATAAGTATGAGTAATTATTCACGGTAAAGTTAGGAGTTGTCCGTTCATACCAGAATTTATATCAGACAATGAATAATGTCGAGACCGCATGGTGAGCAATAACTTCCACACCGTAGACATAAATATAAAGCTCTGGCCAAACGGACTCGCTGAAGTAGACGCAAACTGTGCCTACTTCCGACTCCGTTTGGCCAGGGCTTAGCGAGTTCAGTTCAAATTATAATGAAATAAAATAACTTACTTTCAGTTCCTTTAAGTTTTCTCTTCACAAAATCGCCTTCAGTCTTTGCCTTGTCTTGAGATAATAGCCGGTATCGGGTAATAACTATTATTGTATTTCACCTGTGGAATAAAGCTGTTATTTAATGGCAGATTTTAACTAAAAAAATTAGTTCCAAAGGAATTACCAGAGAATGAAACATTTGCTCAAAAGTCGGACGATAACCTAGAGATAAACAAAAATAAATCATTCGTTGAATATTGTCCTTCAGTAGCATTTTTGAATAACAAAACTGACAAAAGTTCAAATGAAGCTACTCTGAAATTGATGTTAAATATTGTATAACATTGTCTCTGATTCATTATGAATAAAACTATTATCGTACCTCCCAAATCTTCCGTACGATATCTCAGTTGAAGACTGATATCGCGCCACCATACCCAACGAAGTAAATGAGTGTGTTATGCAAATGAATATCATTACAATCTGCCTGCGGAACAAAACAAAACAAAAGCTGTTATAAGAGGTGGTGATACCAAGCTTTCTGGTGAACTGAATATATTTCATATTAATGACTTGCGTACGTGCGAGGCATACGTGATCACTTCCTTATCACATTTGCAGTGCTTGTCAGAAATACGAGTGCTACTTTACACTCGTCCACAATAAAATAATTAACTACAGCTGGTGCTATTTTTTGTCGTTTTTAAGAGCAACCAGTTACTTTATAATGAATCGATCTTATGGCACGAAGATGACTTAAGCTTTCAAGGTTGCTTTACATATAATTGCTGGCAGTTTCGAGGAAATCCAGAAATTACAGACTGAGACTGAGTAGTTCAGTTGAAAGCGCCGGCTTTGCGTTTCAGTGGGGACGGAAAACTTTAAAAACGGACGTTACGATAAGTCATGCGATTTCCCTGCCCGAGTTTTCCTCAAACACTGAACTGAATCCATTGTTGAGTTTTCAAACTTCTCTGGCGTAGTATGGACGATAAACATTTGATGCGCTTTCAGACTGAAAACTCCGTTTCCAGATTTCACCGGCGAAGTGTAAACGCAGCCTAACTGAACTTGATATCGACAGTGCTACATCGAATACAGCCTAGTTATAAGCCATTCGGCAAATGATTACTGAACTTGAATACTTTGAATTTAAAAGGTACAATACATGTAACTTGATTTCATATTCTTGAAAAAGTGTTCCGCTGTCAGTCTATTTTAAGAACCATTTTGCTAGGGGTAAAAACCTTTCTTTGATCCAAGATTCCTCGAAAACCTAACGCACAACGCTAATGTAAAGTAATTGTGTGTTGCGTAATTGTGTGTTGGACAATAACGAAAAAAGAAGAAGAAACAAATTAAGTGTAAATACAATATCACTTCATTCGCAAAATAAAGCCGGTAAGTGAAGCCACTTTAAAAAGGAGAGTTAGTTTTAAGATGAGTTCCACGGCTTTTTAGATCGAAGCCGCCATCTTGAATTTGACGCAGAGACGACGGACCCTAGGAACGAGTATAATGGAAACCGCCGCCCAGCCAAATGGAGGCGCACAGCTGAGGAGCTGGGCGTCGGCTGTGGTAACTAGGCAACAGTGTAGTGCCCAGGACACTGTTCACCACAGCACCAAGTTTGGTGCCAGATGCATGCAGCTGCCTGTTTTAGCATTTCTAATGTGAATTAAACGTAGAAAAACTTCTTTCTGCGGAAAGGAAATTGATAACACTTTATATCTACTTACGGGTAAGCCACGAGTCGATAATTACCTCGATGCAAGGTATGGACAATGCTAAAACATATGATATGTTTATTTACAGCCAGATCGATTCATTTACCGGCTCTAAAGACCCCTCTAAAGCTGTTTTCAAGTGCAATTTGTCAAGAACAATGAAAGTGCGGTCAAACGATATGATCCACTTAAGATCATGAGAATATTCAAATTCACGTTCTAACAATTGGTGCGGACTAATGATCTCTCGATCAGCTACATCGAGTAAGAGGGGGCAAGTTTCTAAAGAAACTGTGGTGCTGCGTCGGTGGGAGTATTACAAGATAATTTGGTTTTATCAACTGGGTTGATAATGTGAATTGCCCACCGTAAAGAGATTCGGAAGCTGACTTTTCGATCGTTAGCCCTTCGCTCCGACGAAGGGCTAACGCTCGAAACCTCAGCTTCCGAATCTCTTTAATTTTACGGTGGACAATTCACATTATCAACCCAGTTGATAAAACCAAATTACATCGAGTAAGAGCCCATTTACGTGGAGGTGGGGTTGCCCCGGTTAACCGGGCTACCCTAGGACGGCTAACTTCTCATACTTTTCTTTAGAAAACACATTGATGCGTTTACATGCAAGACAGGGTAACCCGCCTACCCGGGGCACCCTGTCTACTTGTCCGGGGCACCCGGCTAGGCGGGATAACTTTTTACCATGTAAACGGTTCGTGCCGGGCTATCCCGGCTAAACGAGGCGAGAAAACATGGCGCGAAGTGAATTTTTTCGTAGTTACCATTTTCCAGTGTTATCTACCGAACTGAATGACCTTCAATCTGAAGAGATCAATATAATAGATGAGTCTGAGGCAGAGAATGAGCGAATGAGCGATAATTAAACAATAAAACTTACCGCCAAAAAGTTGCTTTGGTCGGCCATTTTGTTTGTTGTGCTTAGCGGCCGCTCAAAAGATGGCCCACGCAGCCCGGTAACGTGAGTTGCATGTAAAGGCGGGCTATGTGTCAACCCTTCTAGCCGGGTAGCCAGGTTAGCCGGGGCACTCTCCCTCCATGTAAACAGGCCCTAAGAATGAAAACGTTGAATTCTTACCAAAGTAATTGCAGCAAAACTCGTTGAATACCACAGGCCAAAATTTTCGGGTCCTTAGGCATATTGTTTATCGTAATGTAAAGACATCAAGTTGTCCTGATAGATAACATAATTATTCTACAAACACTCCTTACAAAATTATGTTCATTAATGTTCGGGAGCAGTGAATTCACCTCAAATACCCCAGATTTAAGAAATATGCAATTCTATGTAAGAGAGATCGGTTCTTTTATCGACGCCTGTCATTAAATTCAAATAACTGGTTTGCATTGTTTGTTCGTCACTTGGTCATGTTCGATGGTTTTTCTTCATCATGTTAAATAACAAATTTACGTTTTGGTGTTTGGACTGACTGACTGATAAACACGTTAAATGACGAACTACCATACGTACATATACGTATTTTTTAATTCTAAACGGAAATGAGATGTTATTGGCGTAAAGTTTTCTTTGAAACACTTATAATTATCGTCTGGTTGTTGAATACCCATGAGATATATACCGACTGATAAACACGTCAAATGAATACCATACGAATAAGTTGTTATTGACGTAAAAGGTCAATTTGACTAACACACTTGTTCTGAGATCACCCAGCTAACCTAGAGTGTCGGTTGTTGTAGCTATTAATTAGCCGATCGTTGCTATAGGGACTAAGTATCCTTGTTAAAGTATTTCCTCTGTTGTTAAACAAACGGTTAGCCGGCAGCTAGTGCCTCGTGAACTTAACAATTTCCTCATTGCCAAACACGCCATCTCAACTCTTCGAGCGCTGGAAAAACGTGATCCGAAAACAACAAAGCGTGTTGTACACACCCATATTCGCCAAATCGGTGTAAGGCAAAGGAACCCATGCCAACTTAGCGTTGCTTGAAAATTTCAATACACTATGCTCCATTAAAACACAAGAGCATTACTTTGAACCGAGACCTCTTCTTCTCCACAGACGTCAAGTGTATGATTTAGCATAATTAGATATTGTGTAGCATAAAATGATTTGACAGAATCTAAAAAAAAATAGAAGAAAACTAACCGTAATGGCATTTCAAGAAATGCAAACACCTCAGCTCGTTCCAGTTTTCCTGTGAAACTCGTCTTGAAGCGATAAAATACGACTTGTGGAGTTCTCAAATCGTTGAAATCATTGACTGGGGAACTTCATTTCGTAGAAAACATTCGGTATCGCGATAACATGGAAAAAAGCGCAGATTTTGACATCTTATACATTCTACGTGGTTATCCCAAGATTTTTGTGGTGGATTCGGTGACCGTTGTCGGATATACGGAAAGTCTTCACCGTGATTTCTTGCACGTTCCCGGAAGTGTGTCCCTTCAAGTCTAATAAAACTATTGATAATGGAAAATACTTTTCACCATACCAACGCCATTGTGAAAGGCTACTTTTTTAATAACTAACAGGATATAAAGTTCAAAAAACGCAGTCGATACCACTTTTTCTGTCGTCAATCGGGGCTGTGAAACTACATTTTAAAACTTCACTTTTTGTAGTAGCCAAGAGCGACAAATGTCGATACGGCGTATAGAGTCTGAGATGCCATGAATTCACCAATTGTTTATATGCAGTTTGCTTTGGATGGTGGCTTTTTTTTCTATCAGCTCACGTTGTCTATCACTGTCAATCAAGTGGTTTTTCGAATTCAAATCGTGACAGGACTCTGACGGCTTTTTACCAATATTGCAATGAGATAGCCAGCAGGCCGCACTGGGGTGCACAAACGACTCACACTATATTATCCAAATTCAGCTTACTACTAGATAAATGACTTTAATGATGTATATCAGCTTGATAATTTTTCAAGGCCAAGGTTATCACTCTTTTAGGCAGTATTTCATTCTCTCTTATCATTTCACCTGTTTTGATCTCTTTTCATCAGTGAAGTATTTTCTAGAAGATTTGGAGTTATTTTTCTTTGTGATCTCCACCGCCCTTGTCAGGGGCGGGGCGCCAAAATGTTACATTAGTGCTCGAGAAATGAGCATGCTGTCAAACATGTCCCTTACAATAATTTCTAACGATACAAAGAAGGAGAAAAACTTGTTTGAATGTTCTGACAACTCCACAGCTCAAGAAACAAGTTATTGCGTCTCGAATTTTGTCTATGATTCAAAAATGTAAAATGTTACATTAGCGCGCGAAAATAAGCGTGCCGTCAAACATGTCCCTTGGCGCCACGAACTGAAAAATAAGTTCTGACGAACCATGACTCAAGGAGAAGTTAATTACATCTCAAATTTTGTCCTGTATTCTCGTGTCGGTTATTAAAAGTAAAAACCTACTGGATTTTATTTAATCTTTCTTCAAACAAGTTCTCGAGTTATTTGCCTTCTAACCGTTTCCAAGTCCGATCGACACCTAATTTCTCCTGACAATATCATACATTTTGAAGCAGATAGGTGATGAGAATAAAGGTAATCATCAACTAGGAGAGATGGCCTTGACCGTAACACTAAATTCTTAGAACTGACAGCGAGAGAAATGTATGATAATCTTTAAGGAGAATTACTGTTTCGAGCCAAGTACTGATGATGTGGTGAGGCTAAACGACCCACTTCGGTTTTCAAGATTTCCACCAACACTACTACTAATCACTGGTAGCGTGTTGACTTACTGCATTGTAACTAAGATATACAATACACCTTTTTCGATAGTTCAACATATCAGGTGCGCGGAAATTTTAATTCGCGAGTTGCGTAGATTTTTCTGGATCTCGCAATGACGAGGACAAATTCGAGCAATGGACATGATGGCATTCTAGTATTTCGGCTTCTAGTTTTTGAAATACATCCTGCATCATCCAAAAATCGCACTTATCGCATGAGGCGCGTGCATTGACGAATATAAAATACGACTCTACAGTGCAATACGGGCTTATATTTTGCGCGTTCTCTGACCTAATATGGTAAAAGGGCGTAATATATGGAATAATAAAACATTTTATCTCCGATTTCAAGCCAGAACTTTATATTCTTGTCCCCTTGAAGCAAACAAACACTTAAAAAATCAATCGCTAGTTTCAAATGGTTGATTGTGAACCCACGATGACATATTGATCACAAAAAGTATTTGTTGGGCTGACTTTTCAATTTCTAGTTAAATTTCTGGCAGTTTGACAATCAATCTAGACCCTTCAAAACACGATCAGACTTGTTTTTTACGTTTTTTCGTGCGTCGTAGCACGATTTTGCTGCAGTCTCTATCGACTGTAACATCGAGTGACTCCCCCACCCTCCCTTCCCATCTGTGTTGTAGTTTTGTCTCCATGTATCGTAGTTCGTTTTGTTATAAATTACATAAAGAGATTGCGATTGGATTGAGTTTTAGGGGAAAATTTGGCTTTTCACTATTATCATTATTTTAACCTCCTTCAGCTTTTTTTGTTAATGATAGAAGCAATCAAATGCGTGGTCTTTTCAATCTGTAATAAGGTCGCACTTCAGCAGTTTTGCGCATGTCAACGAATTTCGTGTTTACTTCAACTGAATTTTATAGAATTCAGTTGTTTGCGAAAGAGGCCCAGTAGATTTACATGTAACAGCTAAAAAATATACGCAAGGTAAGCGAATAGTTAAAATTTGTCAACCAAAATCCAGAATTCCTTGTTTAAACCTCCAAACGGAGTGGATGATGTTTGTAAACAATGAATGATAGATTTTTAAGTTAATGGTCCACAACAGGCGGTGTTTTGTTATCAGTTTAAAATAGCTGTGGCTGTGTCGCCACTGGATATTAATGGCGGCTATTTCCGCCCAGTGTAATGCACACAGTAACAGTGCTTTTAAAATTTCTCCTTTCGGGCATTTTGACAGATTTTTAATTCTCAACGAAGTCAACCATCCCGGACATCGTTAATCTTGCTATTGTTGTGGTCCGCAGCTAACAACTAAAAAGCCTAACTTACTCAAGATTTATCTGGTCCACATGCGATTTTACAGTTGTAACCACCCTTGAATTATAGCCCTTTGGCGAAAGTTTCTATCAAAATGTAGTTACCTACAATAGATCTAGGCATGTCATCATCAAGAACTTTAAAATACATTTTAATATCGTCTTGCATAGTGGGTTCAATATATGTATAATAATACTTGCAGTTCAATTAGCTGGATTGAAATAGCCTCTGCTCACTGCATGTTCTTTATACCAGACAAAAGCTGTCGCCAAATTGCTAATCACCCGCATAATTTCATTGTTATTTAAAAACAGTTTGGTTTTGAAACTGCTTTCCATGTGTAAACCACGTGAAACAACTTCCCAAGGAACCCATGCAATCAGCAGACGTGTGCATTGTCATGTCCCCAACGGAGTCGGAGCCATCTTGTCATAAGCTCATTGACAGTGGTTTTAATCCTTGCAAAATCTTAATATTGGTGGCGTCGTTTTCTCCTCGTAACCGAATTAGTTGTCTTTTTTAATTTGTACAAAGAGGTTTAAAGTTGTAATCCTGTACACTACGCAAATACTCCTCACAATTAGATTTGACCCCAGTGCCCCAAACTGAAATAACTGTTCAGTTCCCGAGCAAATTACGAAGTAAGTAGATAGTCTTTCTCGTTTTTAGAGTTTTGTTGTTACTTTTTTTTTAAATGGTGTAAAATTTCTTGTTTTCTTGTGAGAAAAAGGAAACAAAAGTAATACGTTCTTGTTAAATTTGAATAAGATATTGTCACGCAATTTACTCAACGAGTGACATGTTGACAGTTAAAATGGTGAAATTAGAATTCGTGAAAGGTAATTTTTTAAAGGAATTTTCTAGTAAACGCGATCGTTATTATTCTGCGAATCAACCCAACATTTTGTGTACCGTCTCCTGTCATTATTTTACACTGACTTGACAAGGGACTCGAGAATTACCAACACCGTTTTGTTTTCGTAAAATCATTGTCTGCTTCAAGCACTTCCTTTTCTCCTGCTCTCAAAAATCGTGCGACGACTCACGTCCCATGTACTCGTGCCCAGTCTCCCAGCTTCACAACCGTGTTTCGAGCCATTCCGAAGGAAGAATTTCTGTTCCTCGCGAACTCAACGAAACTCATTTGTTCAACCAATTTGCTGAAAGACCATCATGTATTCCAAGCTATTGTTGCAGCGAAAAAATATGGGAAGGCCAAGTGTAATTCACGATTCTAGAAGAAAACGTTTTCTTGTGATTCCGGCATCGTCGCTGTCGTCTGGTCAAAGAGAAGTTTCAAACCGGTCCCATCGCTTAACGCAACTTTTCCTTCAAGCTAGGATGTCCTCTGGTATGTTAACTTAAACTTTTATCTGTTAAATTTCGTTACATGTTTTTTAAATAACAAGAAACGTCTAACTAGGATTTGTCATTTTACAGTCAGAGGTAGGCAAAAAGTTTTAGCCGGCAAAATTTTACTCCGCGCAATTCATCCTGAACCGGTTATCTACCACGCACGTGCACTTCGCAAAATATCGCAGGGCTGTAGCGTTTATCAGTTTTGAAAGGATTAGCCTCTTGACCGCACTAGTTTATAAAGCCAAAAAGAGGGAAAAGATTTATGGTAAATTAATAAATAAGGTAATTCCGGCCCATCTGGGCCGGTTTTCATACTAGCAAAACTTAATCGCGCCGGCAAGGAAATTCACTTGACATGTGCTCACTTGTGCGAAACAGTTAATAAACAGGAAACTCACTCAACACGTGCTAAGTTAAAAACTCCCGGCTCGTGCATAATCTTTGTTTACATGAAAACAAAAGAACAGAGAAAAGAAAAGATAAGAAACCCTTTTCTTACCACAACTGAGCCTCGCTCGCGCAAACAATTACTAATTAGTGGTCTTAGCGGATCATCCCTTAAGATCTGACGTGAAATTCTTTTTACTGGTTTCAATACCTTTCTTTAGAATTCACGTTGAGAATTTGAACATAAATCAAGGCATTTTCTCCTTGAAAAAAGTTTCTTCTTTGTCATAACCGCCAAGTCTTTAATTGCGATATTTGATCACAATTTAAATGGGGAAATTGTTTTGATAAAAGCTTTCCAAAAATGAAATGTAAACTTTGCGATAGCGTGTGGCAATTTTGTTATTTACCTCGTCTTATATGGTTCTTGTTTAGAGACTTCGCCGTGACAGGCCACTGATTTTTCGTGGTATCAATCAACTCATTGGGTTCCCAGTGAAGGAAATGATAGCCTTCTTGCGAACGAATATAACTGGAAAACCCATATCAACAAAGATTTGACATCCTTCACAAAACTGCTTTAAAAAGGTCTCTTATGAAGATTTGAAACAAATGAACCAATCACGTCATCGAACGAGATAGTAACCATCTTTCAGATGTTGTTTACAGTTTTGACCACGCAGTAGTCCATGATATTGCAGAAAATGAATCACAATGATTAATATACACTTCCACAGACAACTGCGAGCAATTTCTTTAACACAAACGCCGCCATATAATGACCTTACCACTGGTAGCTTCATAGCGTGACATTTCAAAACAAGCTTTCGCTAAGTGAACGTGTTCGCAAGCATGAACTCCTCATAAGCTTAGCTTTGACCCCACCTCCCTCTAGCTCCACAGTTTAGTTCCCCCCATCAACAGTTTATCATCCATATTATGTACCAAAAAATATTTTCGAAATTTCTCTTTTGTCACTCAAGTCTCATATAAGTTAAGTTACTCTCTAAAAATAATTACAATTTGGTACATTTCCTGATATTTATTTTATCTGAATATTGATTAACTTTACGTTCTCACGCGATCACGGTCCGGGTTCGATAATTTCACGTGTTAGCAACGATTTAACGTGTTACCTAGCACGTCCTGCGTTCATCTAGTTCCCAGTCTCTCAGCTTCTTGGCGGTGTTTTCCTCAATAAGTTGTGAGTTTCATGGTGCTGACTCTCCAGTTTCAATAGACCTCAATCAGAGCAACTTTCGCTCAGTTCGTTCCGAGATATCATCATGTATGCCAAGTTACTGCTACAGCGAAACAACATGGGAAGACCAAGCGTGATTCACGATGCAAGGAAAAGTGTATTTGTTAAGCCGGCTCCACCGCCGCGTCGAGTACAAGCATTTTCAAACCGAAGAAATCGCTATACAGAGCTTTTCTTCCGAGCCAAGATATCTTCTGGTACGTCTAAAAATTTATCTCAGTAGTAATTTTCCTTGTTTAAACTGCTTTTCAAGATGATGCGAAGAGGTCGCTAATGTTTCGCAGTTTAATCTTTGCCGTACGAAAATGTTTTGACTAATTTGTACTGACTGCCCAGTGCGCTTGGTTATCACAAACGGGAACTAACTGAGGAACTTGCCGCGGAAACAAATTTAAAATATTTTATGTTGCTCGTTTATAATCATTTCATCAAGTTATTTTCGGCAGAACTGTTTAAATTTGAACGACTATAGAATCTGCTTAGAATCTGTTTTTTTTTTTTTCAAGTTAAAATCTACCACAAAGTTTGCGGTAACTTGCTGCCCAACATATGGTTGAAACAAAATCCTTGCGCGCTTGGCAAACTACCTCGGACTTTTTTGGCAGTTCTAAATTATATATCTGGTTTGTGAAGACCTTTCATTTAATCAAAAACAGGACTAAAGCTTTTGTTTTAAAAGGCTTTATAAGCTTCTTGGATACAAAGAGAAGGGCCGGCAATGTTCTTGTTTCGGGACGTACGTGGAAATCGGCACGATCGATGAGTCCTGTGTGGGTTTATCCGGTAAACAACAGAAGGGAAAACCCAGTAAATACTTACTGCGGACACTCCAATGTTTGAAAATGTGGTGTCTTTGCATTTTCGTTTGTTTTCAGTGAGGAAAGTCAGAAACGAAGATATTACCTTTTCCGTCACAACTTGAGCGTGGCCATCTTCTGGTAAACAGATTTTGAATCACCTGAGATCAACAAACAAATTCCTCTAACTCATTGCCATGAATTTGCATAGTATTTGTTAGGTGAATTTGCAAAACAGATCGACAAATTTTCTTCGTGCAGACTTAGATGAATGTGTTTATTCTAATAACCCGCAAACCTGACTTAGTATTAAACCTTTGAGGAGAATTTAGTTGTTGATCACTCAGTGTTCAGTAAAAGACTAGAATGTTTTTCTTATTTTGAAGCCGACTCCTACTGAGGCATTCGATGCTCATCATCTGACCTTACACTGCCTGTGAAAAACGCTCTTTTCTAGTCCTATGAAAACAACTAGCATTTCCAACGCCTTTAGCTAATTAAATCACATTAAAACATTGCCAAGGCGTGCTTCTGAAATTGTTTTTTTGTGAGTCCTAAAATCATCTAGTATTTCCAAACACTCTTGGCTGATCAAATCAAATTATCACTGATTGCTAACAAAGTTGCGCGTTCTCAGGTTACTAGCGAGGACGCTATATATCCGATCTTGAGACTTCGAATAACTCTGATTTCTTCCCGGCTGACTGCATGTAAGATTCGAAAAGGTGGCAAAACTAGATTCAATAGGTTCTCTGGAATCGGTGAGATGACCACTGCAGGACTTGACTGGTATTGTAAACAACATCGATGTGGGTGTATTGGACATGGATGACACCGTCAACAGAAATGTATATCCATTTTACAGTTCCGGCGAGTTTTAACAAAGGTTGTTAGCTTTCCAATGATTTACTCAGTCGAAATTAACTTTGCGAGTTCCTTGTGATGATCTGTGTACGGGCTTGACGAAGAAATTCTAGCGATGAGGGTTGTTTTCTGGGCGTTAATTTTCAGGTCCGATCGAACCGATTTTCATTGGACAATCTCTGGCGGAGAAGACAGTGTACTTGTTTAGTTATCGTCAGTTCATACATGTTTTACATAACTACTCCCTTAAATTCGTGCCCAAGACCACTCGGCTTTACAAAAATGCTGTCAACTTCTCAACATGGCGTCGCGAAAGCTAGCCATGTCCAAAAGCACCGTGAAACAGATAAACTATTTGAAAAAACGGAGACCCAAGCACCGTTTCTGGGGAAATTTGTTCAAATACGTGTGCAAGCAAGGTCTGCAGAAAAGGGAGGACATCGCAATCCTTCACACACTATTCGTTCGAAGGTACGTGCGACTTTCTACAAGAAGCCGCCTAAAACTAGCTCGTAATTTGCCTTAGTAGTAGTTGATATACTGTGCGCCGTGTTCTGCAATGTTTTCTTGTAAAATCGTGTCGTAAGTTTACTCGTCACCATTTGAGAAAACTATGACATCTATTGACGCTGAAACATGCAACTCACAATAATACATGTAAACCCTTTTATAAAAGAGCTACCTTTTAAAAGGTTACGGAAGACTTCAGTGAAGGCCTCTTATGCGCGAAGCTAATCACAACTCAGTCACGTTTTTATGGCAGCTGCTAAATCTGTTTGTTTGAGTTTATATAAAAACTGTTCAGATACAGGATTACATTATTATTACTGGTAAATGCCACTCTTACTATTGCTAAAACGTGTTCTTGTGCATGAACCGTTTTCTGCGTGGTACTTTGTCGTGTTTTAATCAGAAGCCGTTCTAAATATTTGCGTTTAGTTTATGTATCTTCTCAAAAGTGCTAGTTGTCGTTGAAGCTATTTTTTCAATGGATCTTAGATTGAAATATCACACATTTTAGAAACGCTGCGTTTTGTTTTCGTCGAACTATCTTAGCGACCAAAGCTACTTTTGCGCTCATAATCACGACAATGTCTGCGTACTAGCGAAATTTCTGGATAGCAAAAGCCTTTTGATTGCCTGTACATGATATCGTCGTCAATTGCTTGCTTCATTCCACTGATGATGAAGAAAACGTACATTTATTGAGTGCAGTTTCTTCTATTTGTAACAAATGTGAATGATGCCATGTTTGTGACAGGATGAAAGCATAGCATTTAGCCATGTCCTAAAAGTGCTTGGCTCAAACTAGTCCTCTTACGAACACGACAACCCGCGTGATGGCTATCACACCTTTATATATCAGTCCTAAAATATTTCTATCCATGTACTTTACGGTGAAAGGGGGGACGCGAGAAACAAAGAGACGGAAAATGTGGGCTATGGAACAAAGTTCGTCAACTTCGTTTTAACTTAGTCGATATGTCATCTCGCGCTCCAATCATGCGCATTCTCACATCGCGCGGATCTCGCGCGTGACTCGACCCCAGTCTGTCGGCTTCACGTCGGTGGCGTCTTTCTATAAAGTCGTGAATCCATGGACGTTTTTTTATTATTTGCTTGAGAACTCAGTCAGACTCAAACCTCACCCAGTATTTTTCAAAGACTTCATCGGACATCATCATGTATGCTAAACTATTGTTACGGAGAAACAACGCGAAACGACCGAGTGAAATGAGAAGAAGATTCATTTTGAGGCCAAATCCGTGGTGTGAAAGACGACATTTAAATCGTACAGATCCCTTCCTAGAACTTTTTCTTCAAGCTAGGACACCTGCTGGTACGTTAAAAACTTTTATACTGATTTTATTTGCTTCAACTTTTCTTAAGATCGAGGCTACTTTTGGTTTTACAGGACTTTTGGCGATTGAAACAAAAAAACTGTCTAATCTTTACTCACAGATAAATCAACTGGCAAAGATTTTGGCCATTGAACGAACAACTATGAAAGATCAAAAAGGCATTTACTAATACTTCTTCACAGTATAATCATATCTTTCAAACGAAGTCGCAAACTTCAGCAAATTAGAAACCGTTAACTTCGTAGACTACACAACTCGGTCAAGTTTTACTTTTAATCTGGTGTCGTGACAACTTGCAAGCCAACTATTGTCATTGGACAAACCGTTATCAAATGACAGCCCGATAAAATTAGTTCTAAAGTGTGGTCTTTCCTTGATAGCCACGATTTATTTAGTCAAAACATGAGAACTGCGAGTTTCTAAAAGCCCGAGTGTCAACTGACAGTTTAAAAACTATGGCCGCTCCTGTAAATAAAAGCTTTTCATAATTTACGCTCTCTGAGATGACCAGGTTCGTGGCTGTCATGACAAACTGCACGATCCGGAAAGAGGATCCCAAAAAGTCGAGGAAACAGTTGACTGTAACTAAGATCATGGAACTTCAAACTCTGTTTGCTTACGTTTATTTCAATATCACACATGGTCTTCTGTATGATTGTGGAACGTGTTTTTGGGGATGTCATGAACCGATCTTTTTTTTTTACAGCAATAGATCGGCTAGGTTGAAATCTGCGAAATTCAGATTTTTACAAAAATTCAACAAATTGAACCTGTCAGTGGAATCATCGTTGTCAGAAATTAAACGGTATGCGATGAAATAAAGTTTGAAACTTAATTTAACGGTTTTTTTTTCTTTTTCTCGACAACGGTAAATGACTGAACGTGGCGTGTGAAAGGACATGCAAATGCCGTGAAGATACAAAAGAAAGAAACCGTCATGGCACTACATTTTCAGAGCCGTTAAGGCTAAAGTCATCAAAAAAGTATTACAGCGATCAAAGAGGGAAATTTGTGGCCATCTTGTGTTTGAATTGGCGAATTAGAAAGTGGAATTTCTTTATGAAACCCGGCTCTTCTGTTTTCCGTACGGTTTTTCTCTGGTTTGAGCGGGTGGACAAGAACATCTCTGGTCAATTAAGTCATTCTGAAATCAGTTTTACTTCATCTGACCAGATAAGGGAGACTCGATCAATGAAGGACATTTTTCTGGTCAATTTAATTTAATTGACATAACTGAAATGCATTCGGTCGCGGCAAAAAAATCATACTGATCTTTGAATCGAAGGCATGTTTTGTCGCATGACATAGTTTTTTCACGTGGAAGGAGGAGTGCAAGATTTAAGGAACAGCTAGGGCCTCTGAATTCTCTTCTGTTCGTAGTCTTCAGTCGTCTCCACGAAATAAATCATCGGTCAAGTTCTTTTTCACGGACTGCAACGACATCCTTGATGTGTGGTAGGTATAAATTTGATCCATCGGCTCTCACAGTGTGATTCAGTTCTATTTCGAACTGCCAAACATCACGTATGAGAACGTCGTTTGAAAAACTAGTCAAAGCGAAAACATTGTTTGGAAACCATTGCGGAAGCTTTTAAAAGGCTTCCCGTTTCAAACCGAGAATCTTCTTCACAAATGGGCCAATCAATTTTTAACTGAATTGTTTATGTGTTCAGGAAATACCTTTTGTTAAGAGCTTGCGAAAATGTGTACCCAAAACACTAAAAACGCGTACAAAATACGTGATAAAATTTGGAGTCATAAATTAACTAAAAAGGAAGCGTTTCTTAATGCCGGTATTTAGGTCACGTAAATATAATAGGAGGGGCCGTGCAGTGTGAGCAACAAAACCTGGAACATAAACCGTTAGTGAAACTAAGAGGTGATACTATATTTTTTAAACGTGCCCTCTGGTTTTGCACCAGGTGGAGCTTTTGGTCAAGACGAGTAGAAAGACCAAACAGCAATTGCGTCTTAGATATTTGTAAAGCAAATCTTGCCGTTTCCCACCAATCCATCTCTATAAAATCTTCGTGCTTTAGTTGTTTTCAACATCTAACGTAATCCTCACATTTCCATTCTTGTTTTTAAAGTGGTGGACATTTTGATAGCTCAAACTTCTATAATATTTTTCCTTTGTTTTCCCTTCATTCATTTGAAAATGGTTAATTCAATGCGATAGAAGGATAAATCTTGAATTTCTTAACGAGCATTCCGTTGGCTTAAATTATTCTGGCGGTTCATCGATTCAGCATATCCGGAACACCCGAAAAAGCTGGAACCAATCAGATTGCAGAATTTGTGGGTATCGGCCGCGCGACGGATTTCCTCCACTTTTTCGTGTAAGGACCGGCTAAAAAATTTTCACTTCCAAATAATTGCTCACATTGGCGCTATGAGAACAAAAACAAAATCAAGCTATTTTTAGACGTGTTTAATTTTAGAAAGCTGGGTGGCCCTTGGCACATGTTGTCGGGTTTAGTTTGTTAGAGTCATATACTGCATCAGTACAATGTCACGTTGTTTGTTGTTTGGTTTTGTTTCAAGGGCTGATAAATGTGCACTGAAGTGTAGGTCTTTCGTTTCGAGTTCTGTTGATTTTTAGAGAAAGAGAGAGTCATATTTGGTGGCAGAAGACTTTAAAACATTAACATAACAATCAGGCTTCCTGCTTTCGTTATTAGCATGAAATTTATACCGCGGAACGTGGGCGGGCGGCGAACACAAAGGCAGTCGACTTCTAGCCAAATTTCAGCTCTGCGGACGGTTCAACTGTTTATTTTGCCCATTTAAATTGCTTCTATGAGTAAGACAATCGGTTTGGAGACGTTTCTGAGCCAAAATTTAGGAAAATCAGTTACATATCATGGTTTTTTAGATAGCGTGACTTGTAGTGAATTGTTTACTGGTGACGTCAACGCATTTGTTCGAACGTGGCGGAAATTGAAATCTGTCACACGTACGAAACGAATTTCTGAACCATGACACTGTTTTGTCAGAACGAAAATTTTGTAAAATAAAATATGCGATCGAATTTTCTTGGATTTTGGCCGTTTATTTGCTTTCATTTAACGGTATTTCTAAGTTATTTTATTGGGAGTAACAACTGACCGGAAAAACAAATCGAAAAATCACGTTTTTTCGCCCAGGGTATGTTGTGATCACGTGGTTACGTTTACACGTGATTCTTGTGTCACTCCGTAGCGGGAGAGTGTGTTGTGGTTCTTTGATCAAATCTAATTCGTGGTCCATCTTTTCCAGGCTCATTTCTACGAATGTCCTGCTTGAAATCAAGTAGCAACAACATGTTGTGTGAATTGTGTAACGAGAAAGCGGCCATACCGTGCCAACATTGTAGAGTCGCCCAGTACTGTTGTGTCGAACACCGAAAGAGCGACTCCAAACTACACAGGAAGAAGTGTTTAGGATTGTCTACGATGGGACAGCAAGAACATTTTAGAGACTCACGATCTAGGTTGAATGGTTACGAGGTAGTGGACCTTCAAAATTCTTATCACGAACAGGCGAAATATGTCGTTGAAACTTTAAAAAAACAAGGTTATTGTTATGTAGACGATTTTCATGGAGAAGATATAGCAAGAAAAATCCTAGGCGAAGTTAAGCAATTACACCACCATCAGAGATTCACTGATGGACAACTTGTTTCTTCGAATGGCAATGGAAGTATGTTGAACAAGAAAATACGAGACGATAAGATAGCGTGGATTGATGGTAAAGAAGAAAATTGCACGACTATTTCGTTTCACATGGCAAGGGTGAACTCGTTGGTTCGTGAATGTAATGGACTTATTGAGGAGTACGACATCGAACACAGAACCAAGGTAAGGGTTCTAAATATTAAGGATAACAATAGATATTTTCTTGTGTACAGTTTATATCTTCTGGTGAAAAAAACGGACAGAAGCAACATTGCATATTTCACTCGATTTGAATTTAAGCTTATGTGATTTACGCGTACGTTGTTTTGCGTTTACACTTAGAAATTTCTAGCTTGTCTTTTGTATATAACTTAAGCTTTATGACATAGAATGTGCCAGAATATTTGCAATGGCTTAGATGGATTACAGTTTTATAATCGTTTAGACACACTTTGCATTTTGAGAACTATTTTTAATGTTGAAAGAGAACTAGTACGGTAGGGAAGATAATTTCCTTGGTGTCAGTTCAGTTTTCAAGTTTTTTTTTTTATTTTGGACATACGGTTTGTTTATAAGAACCGTTCATTGTTGTTTGAATTATTTACAGTAACGCAAGTTGTGCAAGACTTCGTAGCGACGTGCCGCATCTCACGTACTCACTCGCTCTTATGCGCGTGACCAATGTTGCATAACGCTGGACAAAACCACGAATAAAAACTTTGATTGTTTTCTTTAGACAGTACTTTAGAGACTTGGTGACAGAATAGCATAATCATACGTTACATGTAGACAGAGAATATTCGTTTTTCTCTGATATCAGTTACATTTAGCTGCTACGCCAAGGTCAAGGGTCTTATGCAGTTCACAAAGTGAACAGTGCATTAAAATGGCTTTCTTCATGATTAGAAAATTTTTATTCCATCACATTATATTGATATTTTCATTACATTTGTACCAAGTTCCATCGCATATACAGTACATCGTTTCATGCATTCAAGTGCGAGAGTATAGTTTCAATGTCTTTTAGACAGAAAGAAGAAGTGTTGTTAATCGCAGAAACTATAGATGTTATTCTATTTTTCTCTCTAGTTGTATGGCCATATTTTCTGTGATAGGTTCTATATGTATATTCATTGACTACTAAGAGTTTCATATTCTTTAGTCACATAGACTCTTTTCTAGTTTAAGTCCTGTATTCCTTGAGGCATTTTTGATCTGATTGTTCAGGAATTTGCAGTGCACACATGTAAGCTTTGTTTCTCTAGACTCACACATTTGTAGTCCCTAAACACGATGAACGTTGCATTCTTAACGTAACTATGTGACTTTAGGTGCCATTTACGCTATATGCAACATTTCATACAACTTTGAATTTGTTTGGACACAATTTGCACCAAAACTTGCCTAGATTAACATGCCCTAATATTGGCACATCTCAGTGCATTGTATTCATTGTGGTGAGCATTATGCAATATGTGTTCAAGTGAGAGTTACAGGTACTTTTCACAATGACTGTGACACCCTTTCTCTTCAGTAGGGATGTTGGTCTCCACAATGTTTCATACATGTACATATACAACTTGTCGCATATAAGAGGGCACAAAATTCAAGACATCTTTATAACACAAGCCATTTTAGTGACAACACCTTGAGTCTTGGATATCATGATGAGTTCAGTACTAGTGCACAAAAAACAAAAGAATTCAGATCTTTAAGGCACATGTCATAGTATATTTATACATGTTCAGTTTTCTGTAAAAAATTTTGAAGTGAAATTGTGTGTGAATTCTGGAAGATGTATATTTGCATGTACATGTTCTTTTCTTTGTGACAATCATTCTGATGCCCAATGACCTTTGATTCGTTCAACTTTAGTTCAGAAAATATAATCAGTCAAAAACACATGTATGTTTTCCGATTTGACTCCCCCACTGTAATGTGCAATCTGAGTTTCACGTAAATATACACATAAATTTCAAGAAATTCGTCAATGTTTGGGAATAAAATTTTGATATGCATACATTCTGGCTGCGTAACCGAATATTAACCCTTGATGTTGTTGTAGCAATGGGCGGATGATTCTGTTTAATCGCCTTTCTATTCAAACTACCTCTATTTCAGATTTCAAAGGAGTATTTAACAGTTGTTGTTTAGCGATGAAATCAACATTCTTGCCAGCTCACATGTATATTGCATGTTTCAGTTGTTGTTTTGGCTTTATCAAATGTTAACCTTGACTTCTCTTGTGAACTTGGGGAATATGCAAATGAGATGTGTGTAGATAAAGATACAAACGTGATAAGAAAAGCGATTATATAAGTCTACACGTGAACAAGGAAAGCTTTCTAGAGACATTTTGAACATCGAGATGGGCTTCCACAATAGGAATGTTTGTTAGTTAGTTAGTTAGTTAGTTAGTAAATTGTGTTCAGATAATGAAACGTGAAGACAGACATTTTGTGCAAGATGCATTCACAAGTTTGTTGTCAAAAGAGATGGATGGAGGACGAGTTTGTTCTCTTCTAGAATGAATGTAACCTTCACTTTTTATTTAATTAATAATGTACTGACAAAGAGTTTCTACACAACATGTTTATATTCAAAATGTGGTTGATATGTTAAGCACTTTTCAAATTATAAAATAAAGTTGTACTTAATATTCAGAGCAAAGTTTTAAACAGCACCACTTCTATTTCATGAGTTCTCTGGCAAAAAGCCAGGTGCTGACTAATAGTACTATAAGAATACCTGAAAGAGTATTAAAATGATCACAAATTAATGATTTTCTTGGGAAGTTTCGGGGGAAAAAACGTTTATAAAGGTACACTTGTAAGACATTTTACACTGTGGCATCTATCACGTTGATATCTGCATAGTGTTTTTACATAAATTGGTCGATACACGTGGGAAGGGCTATACAGTAGAAACAGCTGCGTGCCATTGCCATCTGACAAAGTTGTTGATTGATGTCTGAAATCTTTTGACAGCTTTCTGACGGCTTTTGTTTGAACTGGCCAATCAAGGTGCAAGAAATTTGAGAGGGAGGGTTGTGAAGTTCAACTTCTGCTCTCCCATGCCAAACTCTCAACTTTATCTCTCAAAATTCTCGCATTTTGATCATGTAATAACCCAATAGAATAAACACTTATTATATGGTTGATCTGATCCGCGGTTAAAAAGTAGAATTCTGATTGCTTCTCTAAGTGGTCCAAATTTTGCAATACAGACCACAAAGATGGACCACTCACAAATTAATTTGCGCAAATTGATTTGTCCAATTCGTTGCACAAAATAACCAATTGTTTTGTTTGGTAGAAATTTTGTTGTCTTAATGTTTGGAGGACAATATTTCAGTTAAATGTTCACAAAAACTGACATGAGGAACGTATTGCTTACTCTTCACATGTGGGTTCACAGAGACAAATCAATTTATCAGCAGATAAGAGAGCCGTTACAATAAATACTTTACTGGTCGTTATTGAACTAGCTTGTTCAGTGCATATTGGAGAGTATTTTTCTCCTTTTTTTGCAAGTTTATGGATAGACGTGGGTACGGACCTCATTCTAGGTCAATAACATATCATGTGCTGGTAATGACCCTTTTAGCTGGGTCCAGTACATTAATGAATCATCCATAGGGCTGTGCCTCCATCTAGTTGTGTCTAATTATCTACAGTACATGTGCATAAAGTTATGTTCAAACTAAAGATTTGATTCTGTTTTTCCTTCCATTGTTGAAAGCAGGCGATGGTTGCATGCTATCCTGGACAAGGCACTGGTTACAAGAGACATGTAGATAATCCTAATCAAGATGGACGATGCATAACAACGCTTTACTACTTGAATCCAGGCTGGACAGAGGAGGTCAGATAATTTGCTTTATTTCTTCTTTAATCTCATTTTCTGTCCACGACAACAAGCAACTTGCATTTGTCAGGGCTCTTGACTCTGTGTGTGATAGCAGAAGCAAACCAACTCCGTTTTAACTTTCTAACTTTTTTGCTACAAATTCAAGCATACATGTATACTCTATTTGCCAGTAAATAAGAATGGCAATCCAGAATATTAGCTGGCTCTGGAATCTGCCACATATTACTCCAGTCCCAGATCTTTAGTCTACCTGTGAACAGACTGTATTGTACAGTAAATGGATAAAGGGGGCAAGTTTCTAAAGAAACTGTGGTGCTGCGTCGGTGGGAGTATTGCAAGATAATTTGGTTTTATCAACTGGGTTGATAATGTGAATTGTCCACCGTAAAGAGATTCAGAAGCTGACGTTTCGAGCGTTAGCCCTTCGTCGGAGCGAATCGAATCGCTCCGACGAAGGGCTAACGCTCGAAACGTCAGCTTCCGAATCTCTTTACGGTGGACAATTCACATTATCAACCCAGTTGATAAAACCAAATTATCTTGTATTGTACAGTGCTGTATGCATGCCTTTCACATGTTATCACCCTTCCTGAGGGAGTACATGTACATGTACATTTACCGGTATCTCATTCTTTAGTTGTACTGTACCATGTTCTGAATTTTCACATTGACTGAAGATGTTACGATTGCTTGTAATTATAGAAAGGAGGCCTGTTAAAACTGTACCCTGGTGGCAGTGAAGAGGCTGTCAAAATTTTACCCAAACTGGACAGGCTTCTGTTGTTTTGGTCAGATCGCAGAAATCCTCATGAAGTTGAGCCATCTCATGACGTTAGGTTAGTTGGTATCCATATAGATTATACTTGGCTTAAACCTGATCTGTGGGTGTACATGTACAGTACTGTAGTCATCTACATGAAACCAGTTACTCTGTCTGTTCAAGTACTCTACTTGTGCAGTGCCTCGATCTTTTCTTTGTAGAAATGGAAACATTTCTAGTTGAGACATCAGCTTTAGCTTTCATGTAGAAGAAGAATGTTAAGGGTACAATAAGACATGTACATCTACCTGCAAATGAGTTTCTCAATTTCACCTTACAATGTCAGCATTACGTCAAGCAGATGGATGATGAGAACAAAGACAATCATCAACTAGGGAATGTTGTCTTGATGGAACACTAAATTCTCCGAGCTAACATTGCAAGAAAAGTGTGGCAATGTTAGGAGAATTGTTTGTTTATTGATATTTCAAACTTGGGATTATATTGATGCCTGCCACACTGCTGCTTCTCAAGTTTCTAAATTGCTGACCTCCAGCGTTTTCAATAGCCCCCCCCCCCCCCCCCCATTAATGCACCTCCCCCTACATGTAAGGACCATCTCCTCCCCTACAAAAAATAATCCTGGTAACTCTAGTCCATTAAGATTTCTAAGCTCTGTGTTGTTGAAATTGGACCTACATTGTATCAGCCTGTTAGTCAATTGTGGTCCAAAAATGCATCACAAATTTATAACACACGTACAAAAAAATAATTTTCATGTGGAAACAGTGTAGCTCACATACTTGTAAGTTCATAGGTTTGTACATGTACATGTATTCTATTTTGGATCTATAAATAGACAATCGTAATATATTTTTTTAAACTAATGTTTCCCAATCTTTATTTTTCTCCCTTCCAGATATGCTATCACAGTGTGGTACTTTGATAAGCATGAAAGAGCTATGTTTAGAAGTAAGTGACTTTGTGTTCCTTAAATTCTGTTCCCTTGAATTTTTAAGCATTTGCACTCTCTCCACAACTTTAAGTCAGAGTCTTTAATTAAAAGATGGCTTCAGGTTTTGAAAATGTGTTGACCTATTGTCATTATCTTTTTTTAAAGAAAAACAAGAAGATCAGGCAAAAAGAAAAGTGAACACCAATCTGCAGGTTAGAAAAACTTCTATCATGTACACTCAATGCATCTTTGTATCTCAGGAACATGGGCAGGAGACACCAATCTATTGTATAGTTTTATACTGATAGTGGAGTAATAATATTCCCGCCATTTTACAGCCTATTACGGCTGCTTTATTCTGGCCCAAATAAAAGCTCAGTGACTCAATTTCTTAAATTAAGAGAGTCCATTTAATATGGCCACTCCATTAATGCAGCCACACGTTTGTGGCTCTTTGGTGACCATGCAGATTGATAGGGTTCCACTGCCTTGTTGAGCCCTATATAACAGACACCTTCTAGAGATGGATGCTTCCCATAAGCAGGCAGTAATAACTTACATGGATGGATGGGGAATGACATCTAGACACTGTAGAAAAATGTGGGTCTCAGGAACTTCTGTTCTGATGTTTAAAATCTTTAAAGTCTTCATAATGACAAATGAACTCCATGTCTTTCTGTCTCAGAGTTTAGAATCATTTACATCTCAGCCACAGATTTTCAAACAGGGATCTTGGTGTCTCAATGAGTTGCAGATTTTTTTGCCATTTTTCACGTACCCCTTCATTAATTTGAAGTTCTATTGAATTTTTTATTGACAACTTTAGGAAATTTTTAGTTAATCACAAATAAAACATGTTTTAGCACCCAAGTTGTTATCGTTATATTATAAAAGAAGTGGTTCATGCTTTTCGCTGTGCACATATTGAGTTATGGATGCACTTGCTGCACCTCGAGAAACTCTTACGCTTTTCTGTTGCTCTCAAAACTTCCCACGTGCATCCATAACTCGATATAAGCACGCTAAGCATGAACCAATTCTTTAATAAAGTAAAAGTACATTAATTTAATTAACATGAATTTCATTGCTTTCAACAGGAAAATAGCGACCAAGACGGACAACAGCAACAAGAAAAGGAAAGCGACCAAAATAATTGAAATTGTACATATTATCAAAATGCTGCAACAGTAGAACTGTCTAACTGGAGAGCAAATGTTAAGCGCAATGGTTCAGAAACTTCCAATGTATACTATAAAATATAATTGCTTTTTTCATGTACTGTACAGTGCGTAGTATGGATTGAACGGCAGATAAAAAAGACAAAAAAAAAATCACCATAACTTTGAATATTCCCTTCATAAGCTTATGCATCGAGTAATAACTGCTGCATATATCATAATTGTACTTTGAGCACAATTTAATGTGGCTCTGACTTAAGCCTTACGGTATCTTTTGCCTTTGTTAAAATTTAGCTTAAATGTCACCTTACATTGTGGCCTTTCACCAAATTAATAAACAACGATTTATTGTACTTGGAAATAAAATAATGGAATGTTGCAGTGTGTGCTGTTGGTCTTCATCACAATGGTTATCGTGTTTTTGGTTTAGGAAGTAAGTCAGAGTCACCTTAAATTTTCCTCTATGTCTGTATGGTATGGTATGTTTGTCATTTGGCAAGACAGTATGTCCCTGGCACAGTACGTATGTACGCTGTTCATGTATGATGCACATGTGAATAAACAATTATTGGATGAGGTTTTTGTGATATCTGGAATAATCAAGGTCAAGGTAAGTGTATCAGCTGAAGCCGATAACACTTACTGAGACCTTGATTATTCTGGATATCACAAAAACGGAATCTAATAATAATTGTTCAATTATACATTGTACATTATACATTATGTTGAAGAAGCGATTCGACCATCCATGCCACATCACCCATGAATTTGACATTGCTCTTGGAAATCATGCATTGCATGTGCAACCTACAGATTATTTACTAATCTGCTAGCACATTAGTGAATAATCTGTAGATTGCGCTGTTTCCCAGAATTAACTGTAGGCTTTTAGCCAATGAGAAGACAGATGGTGACTACAATGTATAATAATATGACTGATATGTTGGCTTGCTGTATATTTTTACTAGTCGCACTTAATGCTAAAATTTTGTGAATTGTAACTTTCAAATCCAGACAGACATACTTGTACCAGTAATGCCAATTGCCTGCCTTTGAATTTTCTACTGCAGTTAAATTATTTTCATAATATTTTCTTCATTAATATTTAAAGGAGAGAAAACTGAAGGTGAAATTTCTGTTAAGGGTGCTTTCAATGTGACCAAAAATCCCAGTTTTCTTTTCTGGAAATTTCTAATGGCAAATGGGAAAGATTTTCCAAAATTTCTGGAGAAGAGGAAAACCTTGTGAGGTATACCAAAATTTTTTGGAAATTTCTTGATGGGAATTTCCGTTTCCCTCATGGCCATAGTTTCAGTGTGTTTAAGACACAAAAATGGCTGTCACAATTTCATGTGAAAACACTCTATAGAGGCCACTGCATTGCTGAATCTGTTAATTAGATTGCCTGTGGAATAAATATGTGAACAGATAATAATATTATTGTATATACTTCCCAAACAACAATACAAAGAATAATTCAGTATTTCTCTTGAGTTAAACATATTACTAAATGCAAGAGTGAATGAGATTTGCAGCTTTGTTTGAGCTCAATGTTATTTGCTGTACTTGTACATGGACATTATATTGTAAATGGCTTGTTTGCAGTGTGCTACACTGTGATAAGATAAGTCCCTCATTTTTCTCACAGGACAGCTGGAGTGGGTGGGCATGCAGTGAAAAAAAAGGAAGAGTTCGCATGCTTACCCACGTAACTAACCCTGAGAAAAAAATGAGAGACTTCTCATGAGCTGTCTAACTCCTAGGCTTAAAATCAGAATTAAGGGAAGGATATTAATTTTAGTCTCGAAAACTCTAGGGCCAGGTTATTCAAAAGTGGGTTAAAGCTAACCCTGGATTAAAAGTTAACCAAAGTATTGATTTCTCTTGTATATAGATGTTTTTGACTGCTTAAGATCACTCAAGCTCAAAACTGAAGGACAAAAAATAGAACCAGAGAACCTCACTAAAAAGGTGTCGCAAAACTGAAATCAAAACTCCCGCTTTTCTTGGGTTAGCTTGATTAGGCTTTGAACAACCCGGCCCAGAATATTATTAAACGTGATTTTTCTTTGTATTTATTTCTCTTTCCTAGTGAGACATGAGGGGTAACTGTAGTTTTGGGTGTGTGTAAGAAGGTTGAATTTTTTTCATGTATACTTTTGCTTGCACCCCATACATTGTTTTGTATCTAAAACAGTCAGAAAGTATGATTTATTACTAAGTTGTGCTCTTATTGTGGAGCTGCTCTATAATTTTTAAATATTTAGAGTCTCACAAAAATAGATTTATATTTGTAAGTTAAAAAGCTTACTATGTGTTTAATTTCATGAATGATATTCAAGTTACTTGAAAGTTTGCTTTACCACTGCAGTGCCCGAGTATTTCAATGAGTAAGGCTGAAGGTAACAATACTTAATTATTGTTAACTACTAAGTTCTATTCTAAAGGAATATTGTGAATTTGTACATTAATTTTTGCCGGATTTCGGAAGGGTTAAGTAAAGCAATACCGCATTTTAGTCAAGGACTTTGTGCATGGCAATTCTTTGTACAATAAAAAATAATTATGGTTCAGGCGTAGCAATCCTTTGTGACATTTTCAGTCTCGGGTTTGAAGTATGAATTCTCCTTGTTTGTTTCCAAACAGTTCTTTTAGTTTAAGTAAGGAGAATGTTCTAGTAAATCAAGGCAGTATCTTGAAGGTTATAATCATCGTTGTTATATGGCTCTGTCTCACAAGGACTGGGAACTACCAAATTCGCGAACTTGATTGGCTGAAATCAATATTGAAAGCATCTAGATTTTCCCATGACGACCGGCATCTAGACCGGTAATGTTTTGCAGTGAAAAAGTTGCGAACTAAAATGCAAAATCATTGACTATTTTCATGTAACAGTATTTATGTCAGTACCAAAAAGCCTGATGAGGAGAAACGTAAAGAGGACGAGCAAACTTTGGCAGAATAAAAATCAGCTCATCATAAACGAATTTAAATTTTTTTTCTTGTTTGCGCCATGTAATAAGCATCTTATTAACCGAGCTTAGTCGGTCTGTATGGTATAGAATGTTGACCTCAGTCGTGTGTACAGAACTCACTGCGTTCGGTCTGTACTCACGACCTCGGTCAAGATTCTCCCATGCACACCTCCTGCTCGGTTACTAAGAGCTAATTAAATGGGTGGACACATGTAGACTCGTGCTAATCGTTGCTCGACAAAGAGTCAAATAAATGGGATGTCAGCACACACCGTGATACACCACTATTTCACACCAGTAATTCCTTGCCCCACCCCTCCCCAGAGTTCGTTCGATTACAGCACCCACAGATGCTAACATTAACAACGGGGATTTTATACGAGAAGTAAAATTCTGACGTTGAAGCCCTGATTTTTTTCAGGCTTCTTCTTTCCAGTTGCTTAAACTGGAAAATTCACTGCGATGATCATTCTTTCACTTTAATTTACATTTTGATGATCAAAGTAAACAAGTTGGGTTTTTTTTCGTCGCGATATTTTCTAAAAGAAATAGAAAACTTGTTCTCCGTGTTTCAATCGAGTCAGTATAGAAACACTCGTGAAGGTTCGGGAGAACTCGAAAAAGCTGTGGAAGCACTCGCTCATTCGCTCGTGTTCCCACCGGCGTCGACAAAACCAGGACCGGAACGCGGACCGGATCACGGACAGGATCACGGACCGGACCACGGACCGGACCACGGACCGGACCACGGACCGGATCCAAAAAAAATTTCAAAATTCAAAATTCAAGATTTTGCAGAGCAAATTACACTAGTAATATTCCTTTGTTCCTTTAAAAATTGGTAAAAATAGGACGAACGTATGAATCGAAACACAAAAAAGAGTAACACACACTAAGTATAGGTAATCATACGGTTTCGAGTTCAATTTGGAATTAATTTGCACGAGTGAGGTATTCAAAAAGCTGAAATTGCACGAGCCGCTTCGGCAAGCGCAATTTCAGCTCTTTGAATACCTCACTCGTGCAAATTAATTCCAAATTGAACTCGAAACCGTATGATTACCTATAGATCGTGTTCACGTGACGTCATCACTTTCTAAAATCTAAAACTAAAGATCCACCACAGTTTTCATCCTCATCAGGTATAAGAGGTGACATATTTATATCTGTTTACAACTTTACAGCTAAATAGGGTGCTTCGTTTGGAAACCAGAGCATTTTGAATTTCCGGGTTATGGAGGTGCGTGACACAAGGCTACGATCAAATTTGTTGAAAAATATATACTTATCTCATGATTTTGAGCCCTGTTAGAAGCTTGAGCATTAGGAAAAGTGCTTATGTAAATACTATTTTTTTCAGTACTGATAATCAGTCGCCTAGAAAGCCAAAGTAAGTTCCAAATGTTTACACTATTTTCCGACCGCCATATTGGTGTACCATGGAGGTACACCAACATGGTGTTTTCATACTGGGCTCTGTAAATTTCTGCGAAACATTTCGAAGAATATCTGAAGTTTGGGGACACCCACCGGGCTAAAACTTGGAGAAGTGTCTTATTTTTTTATCTTCTATAACATCACAATTTCTTAGCTTTTTCCACTGGATAGTGTTCGATTTATTTTTTTATTGCGTGACAGTGAAAACGATCTATACTTAGTGTGTGTTACTCTTTTTTGTGTTTCGATTCATACGTTCGTCCTAATTTACCAATTTTTAAAGGAATATTACTAGTGTAATTTGCTCTGCAAAATCTTGAATTTTGAAATTTTTTTTCGATCCGGTCCGTGGTCCGGTCCGTGGTCCGGTCCGTGATCCGGTCCGTGATCCGATCCGTAGTCCGGTCCGCGGTCCGGTCCGCAGTCCGGTCCGCGGTCCGGTCCTGGTTTTGTCGACGCCGTGTTCCCACAGTGTTTCTCGTTCTCCCAAGCTTCCACTTATGTTTTTACAACTCGATATAAAGAAACACGGAACATGTTTTTCAATGAAAATTCTCCCGAAAGGCGGTATCAGCCTTCCTGAAGGTCTGTAAATTGGTGATTTTAGAGCTTGTCAAATTTCATTTAGGGCTATGTAAGCAAGTAAACCAAATTTGAGGGACATAGATTCATATGGGGTGCCAAATCCGCCAAAATTATTGTTATACTATTATTAGGCATTACTCTGTTGTTATTAAGCATTGCCTTGTTATTATTAGGCATGACTTTTCATTATTAGGCATTCCTCTGTTGTTATTAGGCATGACTTTTTATTATTAGGCATTAAATCGTAATTATTAGGCATTACTTCGTCATTATTAGGCATTGCGTTCTATTATTAGGCATTACTTTTTATTATGAGGCATGACTTTTTATTATTAGGCATTCCCTTTTATTATTAGGCATTACTTCGTCATTATTAGGCATTGCGTTTTATTATTAGGTATTCCTTTTTATTATTAGACATTCATTTTTTATTATGAGGCATTCCTTTTGTAGTATTATTGTGGTCAGCGGGTTTACGCATTACATCAGATGCCGTGAAGAAACGGAGAGAAACAACAAAGCAATGACGACCAACACTACAGTTTCCGAGTTAAGGTACGAAATAACCTCCCGATTGAGAGAGATTGCTGCTTGTGTTGGGACAGCTGATAACAATGACTTGCTAGAAGAGCTTGAAGAAGTGCAGAAGCACATTACTGCTCTTGATTCACTGACACGGATACCTGAAGAACTGTTTAATTTGGTGAGTAGTGCTCGGTCAGTCCTTCATGAGAAGCAGGGAAGAGTAAGTGTTGTTCGTAGCGGCACTCCTGGAAGACCAGCGTTTCACATCAGTAAAGAACAACTTGCGATGCTTTTGAAAGCCAGATTTAGTGTCCCTTGTATTGCAGAGCTCTTGAACGTCAGTGCAAGGACCATAGAACGACGAATGCAAGAATACGGACTTTCGGTACGTGCTTTTTACACCGAAATACAGGATTGTCAATTAGATGACATAGTCAGAGACATAAAATGAGGAAACCATGGCTGTGGTTCAAAAATGTTAATCGGGTACCTCAGTGCAAGGGGTATATTTCTTCCGAGAAGTCGGGTAAGAGAATCACTTTCAAGGGTTGATCCTCTTGCAGTTGCAGCACGACGCTGCAAGGCAATAAAAAGGCGTGTTTATAATGTAAAGAGGCCACTTGGTCTCTGGCACTTTGATGGCAACCATAAACTGGTCAAGTGGCGCTTTGTTGTCCATGGCTGTGTGGATGGGTTCAGTCGACTCCCGGTTTTTCTATCATGTAGCACAAACAACACAGCTGCTACTGTGTACTCACTTTTTATCAAAGCGGTACAAGAGTGGGGATTACCATCAAGAGTCAGATGTGATCAGGGATCTGAAAATGTGGATGTTGTCAAATATATGCTGAGCACTCGAGGAACAGGAAGAGGCTCGGCTCTGGTCGGTAAAAGTGTGCATAATCAACGCATCGAACGATTGTGGCGGGATGTATTTGAAGATGTTTTGGCAAGTTTCTACGAGTTGTTTTCTCTGATGGAGGAACTGGGCATCTTAGACCCTTTATCGGAAATTGATTTATGGTGCCTTCATTTCTCATTCCTTCCTCATATTAACTATCGTTTACATGAATGGTCTGCCGCCTGGTCAAGACATCCCTTGTCAACGGCTAATAATAACACACCTCTTCAACTTTGGATCAAAGGTTCACTGAACTCTGCCGAAAACGGCAGACCCCATGGATGTCACCGATGTATATGGTATTGACTGGGATGGTCCTGTTCCCCTTGAGGAAGACACGGTAGAAATTCCACCAACCTCTTCACCTCTGACAGATGAACAACTTGCTGAGTTCGATTCAAGAACAGCTTCCCTTCGGGAATCTTCCATAACAGATGACAAACTTAAACTTTACAGACTTGCTAGAGAATTTCTTGAGCAACATGAGCCATAGACCACCACATGAAATTTCTTCAATCTGCATCTTCTGCTACTTACATCTGGACAGATTGATTGCAAACCATTACTTCTGTAAAAATAACTTTCAGATGTTATGAACGTTAATATATTTTTGCAATCGCTTTGGCCTGGGCTTTAGATGTCCATGGTAGGGCCCTTACGGCCTTTTTCAGCCCTGCTCGCACCAATGCGTACGGCCCTAATGCAGGGATTTTGCAAGCAGTCTTGCTATGGAAAGTGCTGGCGTGACCATACTGGTGTTATGACCCACATTCATTATATTAGTTTTGCGCTGTACTTTTCACTTTGTTCGTCAATAAGAATGTAACACTGTATTCAGATAAAATTGCAACTCTTTATTTCATGTGAACGCAACAATTTCACAAAATCTTTAGCAACACCATTAACACTTTGCGACTTGAAACTAACACGCTAAAATCTGTTATGTGTTTGTTTATAATGTGCATGCCATAAGAACTGTAAAACCTTTATTGAATGACGTTGGGAATAACCGCCATAAGGAAATCATACTAGCACTGAACAACCAAAGACTTTGAGGGATGTGTTTAGGTGTCATTCCATTAGACCCCAACCCCGTGCTGAAGAAAAGGTCTACATTAAAAGGTGAATGGGGACATTTTCCTCTGGGCCGTCAAATTTTTCAAACAACAAACATTTGCATGCAAAGAAACGTTGATAAGCACATTTGAAACATACACCATTGATGGTAACTACTTTTACGAGAATCTTCAAATAGCAGTTTGCCCACCCTAATGTGGCTCTCTCTTAATCAACCAGGGCCCGGTTGTTCAAAAGCCGATTAACGCTAACCCCAGATTAAAAATTAACCGAGGACTTTATTTCTCTACTCCTAAATGCTGTTCTACGCTGATATTTTGCAAAATTTTACTTTAGAAGAAGTCAATACTTAAAAACAAAAATAAGCAAAAGAAAGTTTCACCATAAAGTTAAAAACATGAAACAAAAGTTCACGCTAATCCTGGATTAAGTTAATCGGCTTTCGAACAACCGGGCCCAGGTACTTAAAAGAAGTAGCTTACACCAGTGATATTGTGTAATCTAGAGACATAGATAAGGAACAACATATTGCCTGCACAGACAGTAATAGTTAACTAAAACCAAACCCTTTACTGTTTCCGATTGCAAAATTCATTGCATCTTTAAAAGCGTCATATGATTTGTGAACAATGGGTAACTGCAGTACGGGCCCACATGTATTTGCCTTTGGATACGGGGATAAATTGTTATCGTTATCTGGATCATGAAGAAACCCAAGAGATAAGTCCCATCCCAGTCGCATTGGCGGTAATTGTTTCAACCCAGAAGTGAAAAATAGCACATCACTTAAGGTGACCATCGTTTCACCATCTTCTGCATCTTGCAAGTAATCGTGCCAATAAGACAAGATTACATTTTCTGTTGCTCGTTTGTTTGACCCTTCTTCACTGTATAGAACAATGAACATACCACTGAATGTTAGTGCATCTAGTTCCTCTGGAAAGTGGCAGAAAGCTACAGTAAAAACATTGGGATTATTTGTTATTGCTTCTAACACACCCATATCTGATAATCCCTGGTTAAACTGCTCTAATGCTGGCCACGCCCGTCCCAAAGTGTACCAATGGGCTGTTTGTTGGACGATTTTGTCAATGTCCTTAATGGACTTTACGCGGTTAAGGGTGCCCGCTAACTCCAAAATGGTGTCAAGATTGTTACGTGACATCATTTCGTAGGCATCTGGAACTGCCTGAGCTTGAGAAAGCTTCTGTAGTGATGATTTTAGCTCAGGATCATAAACATCGTCTACAGTTGCCTGTGCTTTATCTACACCATTGACCAAAGCATCATACAGACAAGGCGAAGAAAAGTGAAGCCCTGGGCCCCCATGGACAAGAGACAAAGCAGTTATCTTCCCAGCATACAGGTACTCAGAGTTGTCTAAACAGGCAGCATTGCATGATAAAAACTTTGCTTCCCTTGGCCCACAGAAAAGTTGAGAATTAGCCAGCCAGTCTATGACAAGAGTGAGGAATTCCCGTGTAGGTCCACCCAAATCCACAGCACCTTCAGATCTCCCAGAATCATCACTGAATCGTACAGATATCTTATTACCAGGAGAAAAAGATTTCCTTGTTAATCCTCTTTTTGTGCCCTCCCAAATATCGTTTCTGCAGATGTTAAATTTGGAAATTTTGTTTTCACTGATTCCCCTAGCTAAGTCTGACAAAATTTCTTGTAACGACAAGTGAGGTGCTATGCTTCTTACTTCTACTTCTCTAAATGTATCAGTAGTTTGCTCGTTATCAGAGTCCACCTCTATAGTTATTTGATCATCAAACAAGGAGCTATAGAAAAGATCTGTATTGTCTGTTTCCTTCAATGACATTGAATTAGAGGTACTTGCTAATGGGCCACTTGTGTTATCCAGTTGCCTTGGTAATTGGTCACTTGCCTCACCGTGTTGTCTCGATGATTCATGTGTTGTACTCTGGGATTGTGTTCTTGGTGGTGTTGAATGTCCTTGGTTTCGAATGCTGCAGTCAATGACTTCTCTGGGGAAAAAAGGTTAAGGCAAAACTATTTTTGGTGTACTTTTCAACAATTTTTGTTACAACAGGATGAATGCTGGTTGGTGAATATAAATTTTTCATCTAATACTGGAAATATATAATAAGGCCAAAGCTATATGTAGCTTATAAATAACCATACGACAAACTATGCATTAAACACCTTTAGATACAATGGTTGTGTTGTTATGTTATGTTATGTTATGTTATGTTATGTTATGTTATGTTATGTTATGTTATGTTATGTTATGTTATGTTATGTTATGTTATGTTATGTTATGTTATGTTATGTTATGTTATGTTATGTTATGTTATGTTATGTTATGTTATGTTATGTTATGTTATGTTATGTTATGTTATGTTATGTTATGTTATGTTATGTTATGTTATGTTATGTTATGTTATGTTATGTTATGTTATGTTATGTTATGTTATGTTATGTTATGTTATGTTATGTTATGTTATGTTATGTTATGTTATGTTATGTTATGTTATGTTATGTTATGTTATGTTATGTTATGTTATGTTATGTTATGTTATGTTATGTTATGTTATGTTATGTTATGTTATGTTATGTTATGTTATGTTATGTTATGTTATGTTATGTTATGTTATGTTATGTTATGTTATGTTATGTTATGTTATGTTATGTTATGTTATGTTATGTTATGTTATGTTATGTTATGTTATGTTATGTTATGTTATGTTATGTTATGTTATGTTATGTTATGTTATGTTATGTTATGTTATGTTATGTTATGTTATGTTATGTTATGTTATGTTATGTTATGTTATGTTATGTTATGTTATGTTATGTTATGTTATGTTATGTTATGTTATGTTATGTTATGTTATGTTATGTTATGTTATGTTATGTTATGTTATGTTATGTTATGTTATGTTATGTTATGTTATGTTATGTTATGTTATGTTATGTTATGTTATGTTATGTTATGTTATGTTATGTTATGTTATGTTATGTTATGTTATGTTATGTTATGTTATGTTATGTTATGTTATGTTATGTTATGTTATGTTATGTTATGTTATGTTATGTTATGTTATGTTATGTTATGTTATGTTATGTTATGTTATGTTATGTTATGTTATGTTATGTTATGTTATGTTATGTTATGTTATGTTATGTTATGTTATGTTATGTTATGTTATGTTATGTTATGTTATGTTATGTTATGTTATGTTATGTTATGTTATGTTATGTTATGTTATGTTATGTTATGTTATGTTATGTTATGTTATGTTATGTTATGTTATGTTATGTTATGTTATGTTATGTTATGTTATGTTATGTTATGTTATGTTATGTTATGTTATGTTATGTTATGTTATGTTATGTTATGTTATGTTATGTTATGTTATGTTATGTTATGTTATGTTATGTTATGTTATGTTATGTTATGTTATGTTATGTTATGTTATGTTATGTTATGTTATGTTATGTTATGTTATGTTATGTTATGTTATGTTATGTTATGTTATGTTATGTTATGTTATGTTATGTTATGTTATGTTATGTTATGTTATGTTATGTTATGTTATGTTATGTTATGTTATGTTATGTTATGTTATGTTATGTTATGTTATGTTATGTTATGTTATGTTATGTTATGTTATGTTATGTTATGTTATGTTATGTTATGTTATGTTATGTTATGTTATGTTATGTTATGTTATGTTATGTTATGTTATGTTATGTTATGTTATGTTATGTTATGTTATGTTATGTTATGTTATGTTATGTTATGTTATGTTATGTTATGTTATGTTATGTTATGTTATGTTATGTTATGTTATGTTATGTTATGTTATGTTATGTTATGTTATGTTATGTTATGTTATGTTATGTTATGTTATGTTATGTTATGTTATGTTATGTTATGTTATGTTATGTTATGTTATGTTATGTTATGTTATGTTATGTTATGTTATGTTATGTTATGTTATGTTATGTTATGTTATGTTATGTTATGTTATGTTATGTTATGTTATGTTATGTTATGTTATGTTATGTTATGTTATGTTATGTTATGTTATGTTATGTTATGTTATGTTATGTTATGTTATGTTATGTTATGTTATGTTATGTTATGTTATGTTATGTTATGTTATGTTATGTTATGTTATGTTATGTTATGTTATGTTATGTTATGTTATGTTATGTTATGTTATGTTATGTTATGTTATGTTATGTTATGTTATGTTATGTTATGTTATGTTATGTTATGTTATGTTATGTTATGTTATGTTATGTTATGTTATGTTATGTTATGTTATGTTATGTTATGTTATGTTATGTTATGTTATGTTATGTTATGTTATGTTATGTTATGTTATGTTATGTTATGTTATGTTATGTTATGTTATGTTATGTTATGTTATGTTATGTTATGTTATGTTATGTTATGTTATGTTATGTTATGTTATGTTATGTTATGTTATGTTATGTTATGTTATGTTATGTTATGTTATGTTATGTTATGTTATGTTATGTTATGTTATGTTATGTTATGTTATGTTATGTTACATATATGTTGCTATGTGTTATTATGACTTGTCATAACAATGTAATAACTCCTACCTGGGATGAATGGTGAAAAACAGTTCACCATTAACGCAACATTGGACTTTCATGTAATATTCTAGGGGGAACATGGCTTTGGGGGCAAGCATTTTTCCACAACTTATGTGAATAAGACATGATGAAACAGGACTGAAATGTTGGATCCTACCCCGTAAAATAACATACTCAAAATATTGCCAAAATATTGCAACACACAGTCACGGTTTTGGTCACACACATTGTGTCATTAAATTCTTATCTACCCATCTCGCCCTTCTTCGAGGGAGGAGGTTGGCGATAAAAAATAACGTCACCCATCCACAGGTTGGGTCTGTTCAGAGGGGTCAACACGCTTCTTGTTCTTTTAATGCGAGTTCGGCCTTGAAACCATGAAAAATATGCTATTAAATTAGGGACAATAATTTGTGACAAGTGGATATTCCGGTCTTTCTTTCAAGAAATATATTCCATTTCTAAACATCAAGCAATTCCAGTTGCACTTCTTACCTTCATGTGCTCCCTCAACTTGTCCATCGATACGAATTGCAAACAGGAATTGCATATTTCCTCGAAAACGGTGGGGTCCGTATGGACTTGATCAGCGGTAATATCAATATTACATTGGATGGGACGAATATACACCCTTCCTTGCCCGATAAACTGCGAGATGTATGCCACGGTGTTCCCTTGAGGACCAGTGGGAATAAGGTGTAAATCGCGTTTTCCTGGTTCGGTGTACATCAATTCAAACCCTCCAGCATCAGAGAGCCTCGGAAAAGAATCCACCAGAAGCGCATGTAGTCGAGGAAATTCACCGTCCACTGGAAGGGCAATTTTTTTATCACCTAAACCGCCCAGGAAAAGTTCCCTTTTCTCTTGAACGGTTGGAACATCCGTCTGACTTTTGTCCGCCAAACAGACAAACTTCCTTGTGACGGTTTTCTCCTTTTTTTTCAAGGAAGTGCTGCGATATTTCTTGCTGGAGAACTTTCTATGAGTAGTTGTCGAGGATGTCCTCTTCTTGCCGTACACGTTGGGAAATAGCCGCTCCAATTCGGTTTTGTAATTGCTGCTTGAGGACTGATTTGAAGAGGAATCAGTTCGCCTTTCAGTTTTGCTGTCTCCCTCCTCAGTGTCAGCGAGCCCTTCCATTGCTTTCACGGCCTTAGTGAGCAGATCTTTCAGTTCACTCACGTTCTTCTCCGCCATGTTTGCCTCGTGTTATACCTTGTCATACCTTGTGAAGTTTGTAATGCGTAAACCCGCTGACCACAATAATACTACCAAAGTAATGCCTAATAATGACGAAGTAATGCCTAATAATGACGAAGTAATGCCTAATAATGACGAAGTAATGCCTAATAATAAAAGGGAATGCCTAATAATAAAAAGTCATGCCTCATAATAAAAAGTAATGCCTAATAATAGAACGCAATGCCTAATAATGACGAAGTAATGCCTAATAATAAAAGGGAATGCCTAATAATAAAAAGTCATGCCTCATAATAAAAAGTAATGCCTAATAATAGAACGCAATGCCTAATAATGACGAAGTAATGCCTAATAATTACGATTTAATGCCTAATAATAAAAAGTCATGCCTAATAACAACAGAGGAATGCCTAATAATGAAAAGTCATGCCTAATAATAACAAGGCAATGCCTAATAACAACAGAGTAATGCCTAATAATAGTATAACAATAATTTTGGCGGATTTGGCACCCCATAGATTCATCGGCTCTCTGCACTTGACCGGAAGAAAAAGTTTTCTGAGAATCGACGGCTAAAAATAACGGACCAATGACAGCGACGCATGTGTGGGGCGACTGATTAAATAGCATAAAACCGGTAGGTTTCTGAGAACTGAGAAAGGAAATAAGATTTTCTTGGAATCGAGAATGGTCTCTTTTTTGCAGAGAAAGACGTATTTTTGGTGCAATATACAGAATTGTTGCTCTGATAGTTACCTAGAAATGCGCCGACAAATGGCCTGGAGGAGTTAGAGGTGAGTTGATGAAATACTTTTCTCAATCGGAACACTGCCTAGTAAACATACCACATGATTCTAGACATTCTATACTGCCTCGAAGCGTTTCATTTTTGCGCTGTCGTTTCGCAAAGTTTTACGGACGCAACGATTGGAACAACGAGAAAAGATGTTCATTCTGACTTGAAACGAACTTTATTAGGAACTCCTTACGTTATAGAGGAGCAATTGCATGGAATAGTTTAACGAACAAGGAAACAACAACGAAAACCTTGAAAGATTTTAAACGCTGTCCTCGAAAATTTGACACCGATGAAATGAACTTCGAACCTATTTTAGCTATAACTAAAAACAGAATCCCCGGTTACAAATATTTCTGATGGGTTTTATTTTTAATTCTTAATTTTAAATTGTATATATGTTTTAGTAATTTTTATTTTCTGAAATTATTGTTTGCACGACCCCACCAGCAATGCTGATCTTTTTATCGTGTTGAAATAAAGTTATTACTTACTTATGTTGAAATTTTGAGCAACGTATATTAACTTGGCGATAAAAATTCAGACTCGCTAGTCTTGCCAGTTACACCGCGAAAGTTACACCGCAAAACTAATTACTGTTCTGTTATAACAAGAACCACTGAGAACGTTCAGCGCAAATCTACTTTCAAACTCCAGTTAGACTGCGGGTGAGAAGGGCATCTCAAATTTAACGCCGACCGTGTTCTTCATAAACTAAACGTCAAAATGAAACAAGACCTTTCATGCTCTTTGACGTCCTTCCAGACCAATAAGGCAATTTTTTAAGCCTTTGATGCAGCTGCAAGCACTGATATTCACCTCAGAGCAAACAGAGAGAAAAATGGCTTCCCGTTTCGCTTCGGTAATCTAGGAGCAAATTTTATCGATGAGCGAGGCTGATTATTCAACTTACGTGGTCTGATTAAACTAATAAAACAATTATTCACCTCAGGGTCAGTGAAAATGGTGGGTGTGGAATTTACCAGATTTTAATAACCAGTTGTACACTTGAAAACAGTTGCCGGGCTGTGGTATTTTCGGTTTTTATTATCGAGAACGTTCTCCGCGACCATTAAGATTCATTTCTATGTGATAGAAGCTTATTTTCAAACTTAAAATGATATGATCTTTACGCAAAGGTTTTTGGTATGTAACTGCGCAGCTGGTGAAATCGGAAAATAGACAAAATATTAAAATGTTAAATTCGTCGAATGAATTATTTAAGCAATTAAATAATGTGCAACACTCGGGAATCTTAACTACTTCTTGTACACTATCTTTTATCTATGAGTTTAGCTAAGAGTTTCTCCCAAAAAGCAAAGCTGAAAAGCAAACCAGACTTTATCTGTATTATTTCACTACCAATAAATTAAGGCAAATGTTGCCATACCTTCTAGACTTCTGTTTCCATCATCTTTTGTTTTAAGAACCCACTGAGCTTAACCTCGCTTCATTGAATATCTAGTGACCTGTAGAGTCCATTGTGTCATGCATCCTTCTAGAAAGTACGTGGAATTAACTTTCAGCTATCCCGCATCTTCGTATTTGAGCATAAGGCCACCGATAGACAAAACAAATTGAGATTCAATTTTGCTTACTGCATTTAGTTCGCTATGCGGTCTGCTATCGCTCTAATACTTCTTGCACAACACGCCGGGGAAATTTAACAATCACCGTTTTCACGCATCAAATTAATGCATGTTTCCGTCCGCACTACGCGGAAAAAATTGAAAACGCGACAATCAGCGCTCATTTTCAAAATGTTTTCTGTCCGCACTAAAACGCAAAGCCGCGGTGTTTTCAAATTCCGTTCGGTTTGAAGAGCGTTTTCGAAAAGCTCCGTTTTCGTGACGGATTATAGTGGACAGTAGGCCTAACGATGGAAATAAAGCTGACGTTAGATGAATGTTGTTTTCTAAATCATTGGGAGTCTATCCTGAGACAGGAAGACAGTTTTAAAGAAAGCTACGAGTTTGGTTTCTATGACAATAGCTACATGCAGTTAAAAAAAAAATATTGGAATGTATACTCATGGCAATTACAATCGATTTCAAAACCGCTAGACGTCATATAGCCTTGAGACACAAAGCTCACTTTTATCAACATTGTTTTAAATCTTAGCGGTCTGACAAGAAATTAGGGGGAGGTATATTTTTTGGCACCATTTTTTTTTTCGCGAGGGGAACGTCACATACAGCTTGTACTACAATGGAACCCCGTTAATCTGGTCACCAACAGGCCACAGAAATCTGGCCATATTAACGGTTCTTGAAATAAGAAAATAACTGACTGAGCTTTTGTTCGAGCCGGGTAAAAGTGTCCGCAATAACGAGGAGCAGTAATCGGCTCCTGCGAGGAGGCCCTCTTTCGTGGTTTTTGCTCAAGAGGGGGTCTGTAGAATTTTATCGGCCCTGAGCTAGGTTTTGAAACAATGTGCACTTGATATCACCAAAACGTGCGGGCAAGGCTCTGAATTCTCGAGGTTATCAGTTTAAACACTTTTTAGTGAGAGAGTTATTCGAAGACAGATGGAGCTGGATGGGTGTGCAAATATGTTGGTTCATCACACCAACGTAGCAAACCATACAAACCACTTACATTTTATAGCGGGCTGTAAACATGTTTAAAATCTTGAAGGTGGAAAAACGTGTTTTATGCACATGACGTCACAGTGGCGGATCCAGACCTTGAGCTAAGGGGGGGGGGGGGGCTTGATTTACTTGCCATGGCGGCCATTTTCCCTTCAGTCATTTCTTCTTTTTTTACCCAAAATAAGGGGAGGGGCCGGCCCCCCGGGCCCCTCCCCTAGATCCGCCACTGCGTCATACCCCGTCCACATTATGCCGGAGGAGTTTCACTCTGAAAACGCATCAAATGTTTTCCGTCCACGCTACCCCAACAATCACCGGTCATTTTGGATTTGTGTTTGAGGAAAACTCAGGCAGGGAAATCACATGATTATCGTGACGCTATCGTTTTCGAAAAGCTCCGTTTTCAAAATGTTTTTCGTCCACAAGAAAACGAAAAGCCGGCGTTTTCAAATTCCGGTGTGGTGTGGACCCCGGGAAGAAGGGAACTCCCATGTTAAAACGACGGCGGGGGGGGCTCGTCGTAGCTTTTAGGGGTTAAAAAAAGAAGTTTTGGTAGCTCTTAGGGTGTTAAGCCTCAAAAGGTCCACAGCGGGAGATTTTCCGGTACGTTAGCTTTTAGGATATTGAGCCGAAAAAAATATATAAGAGATTATGTGATAGGTAAGAATTTCTATCTCTTACGCGAGAGAAAAAATTTCAAGCCGCGCCCATAAAGCAGGATTTTGGTACCTCTTAGGGGTTATTTTCAAAATTTCCCACGAGCACCCCCGTCCTTTTGTATATTGCAGTCCCCTCCCCGGGGTGTAGACGCTGCCTGACTTTCAACTATTGTGAGCAAGTTGAATGTAGAACAATCAAATACTTACGTTAGGAACTTATTGATTCTTCAGCCTATGAATTGGAAAGGTTTCATAATGCCATTATGGAACCCGACCAGGTATTGTTACAGATCTAGCTAGAGCGGTGTCTTAACAAATGAGCTTCAGTTATGATTGTAATCTTTTGAATTTCAGTTCAGAGTATTTCTAGCAATAGAGGCACACGACATTTACCCAAGAACAGGAGAAAAGAAAAAGGATTCCTAACGTAGACCTTATTCTTAAGGTAATTCCTCTCAAGGTATGTTTAGATGACTCCAGGGTTAGGGTCGTCGTTCTTTAGTCCGATCAATGCAGCCTGATTTTATGGTCTTTCTGTATATAGATCAACCAACACCTCCCCACACATCCCACCCTTGTTCAGTTAATTATTTTGACTACTTACTTGGCTAATATACTTTACAGATGTCACGTAACTACCGACCTCCTGTGATAGATTTACGAAATAAGATAACGGGTCAAGGTCGGAAGCGTAAGTCCGATGATGCGCTGATGAGTCCAGGCTGGCCAAAACGACGAAGAACGACTCGGCCCATTGGCTTCAAAGAACTTGAAAACATCTGTAGAGAAGAGGTACAAGAAAAAGGCATTTTAGAATTGGTTAGCAAGGCTGAAAGGTTTGAGGCGCTGTTAGCTTCAGAAGAAATAAAACCAGATTTGTTGAAACTCGTGATTTCTGCATTTCATCTTCTGTGCTCGGCGAACACCCGAATGAGAGAAAACGCGGAGAAGTTGCTACGCTCTACTGCAGCCAAGAAGTTCATGACCGGGACTGTTCTTTCATCTTTTGTCAACAAGATGCCTTTTTCAGAATGCTGGAAAGACGAAAGTGATCGTGCCGCTGTGTTAAATGATCTGGCAGCAATTTTTCTTGCGTTGCTCCAGAGGCTCGGTGAAAGCATAGTGCATAGTCTGCCGCTTCCCTCGCTAAGTGCCTCCTGGGACGAGCTGAAAAAGAAGAATCTCATTAAAGACACCGGCGACCTTGACAAGAAAATCCGACAAGTCTTGGAGTTGAAAGATCAAGTAATTCGGCGTGCAAAGTCTGCGCATGATCAGGAATCGTGCAACGAGCCTCCGCAGGATTTCCGAGAGCTCAGCGTCATTCCACAATTATCAGACCTTTGTTTCAGGCCTTTTCTTCGCGAAAACATCACAGACAGGAAATTTAGGGACCTGGATCATTATCTTGACGTGCAGTTTCGCCTTCTGAGAGAAGACTTTGTGGCACCCCTTCGAGACGGCATTAAACAACTGAAGAAGGGAAGCAACTACCTGGATACGAATCCTGCAAGTCAAGTAAGGCGCACCAATGACGTTCCTGTATATCACGACGTCACAGTCCTGTATCCCGTATGCAGCAGGAAAGGCCTGGTCTACAGAATCAGGTTTAACCCGTCGCATCCAAAGGTAAAGCGAGTAAACTGGGAAAGATCCAAGCGGCTCAAGTATGGCACGCTGGTTTGCCTTTCTTCAGATGAGTTCAACACACTTGTCTTCGCAACGGTAGAAAATCGAGATGTTAAAGGGCTCAAAGTCGGTGAATTGGAAGTGCGATTTGAAAACGTTGGCATGGAAGAGATAAACCAATTCATTCAGCGGCAAGAGAAGTTTGTCATGATAGAGTCGCCTGCTTATTTTGAAGCGTACAGACACGTATTGGAAGCCTTGAAGGAGATCAAACCTGAAGAATTTCCTTTTCAGAAGCATATTATTGAATGCTGTCAGGACGTTGGCCCTCCTGAGTATCAAGTCAAGAGAGAAAACAGCAGTGAGTTCAAGTTTAACTTTACGGATGTCTTAGTTGTAAAAACGCCAACAAACCCAGAACGCCCTGGTTCACATCAACAACAAGAGCCCCATAATCCTTCTACGATTGCGCTGGAGTCAGGACCTGAGGAACGTCAGTCAGTAAGTGGAAGCAGCACTGAGGATTCTTCAACTGACATGGACGCTCCAATGGACCAGGAGATACTTTCGGCTGAAGTCAAACATGAGTTCACCACTAACGTCTGTACCTGGCCCGATAACGAAAGCCTGGGCTTTAATGAATCACAGATGCGCGCATTCAAAATGGCGCTGACCAGAAAGTTTGCCGTTATTCAAGGACCGCCAGGGACAGGAAAGACTTATGTGGGTTTGAAGATTGCACGTGTTCTGTTGCAGACAACCTCGCTCTGGGAGGACAAAGAAGACCGCTCACCAATCTTGATGGTGTCTTACACGAACCACGCCTTGGATCAGTTCCTGGAAGGGCTCATGTCTCTGACGAAAGGTGAGATAAATCGTAATTAATGTTTAATGGCATTGGACAAAAAGAATTGGCATGTCTTTTGTTAAGAATTCACGCACAAAACGACACATGTGCTACTGGTATCGATCTATTAACAGCACATGCCAAGTTTAATTGGCCTACCCAACAAGCGAGCATATAAAGATGAATGATGAACATAGGCCATGGTGCATGACTCCAATATTTACCAGAATGTTTTGGAAATTTTATTTGGAAAGGTTGGATTAATATCAATGATCGGAAGACTCCGAATAATGTTTCGACCGAAAAAGTCCCATAATCCTTATTAGCTTTTCCTGTTGTTTACGTCATATCTATGGCTGACTGCGAAGGAAAGTTCGTCTCGTTTAATCGTTATAAAGTTGAGGAGGTTCTATTTTGAAAATGTCGTCTGAAGGTCAAGAGCCAAAAGGCATCTCTACATCAATGGAGACCTGAAAATAACGGCCTTTTTAATAATTTTACTATAGTATTGCACTGAAATTTCCAAAATGGTGACATTTTGTTCCCCTTTTCTCTCCTTCATTCCTTCCACTTGAAGAGCCCGCTCGCAGGCTATATTTTAAGTTGGCACACGCACAAATATTTGATCGCTAATTGGAAAGGGCACCATGGCAAAACCTCAGCACCGTTTTGACCAAAAACGTCGCTCAATCCTCGTGACAGTGTGTTTCCTTTTTAGCGAACAAACTAAGTCAAAACCAAGATATTTCAGGAAGATAGAGGTTAAAAAATATAGTGATAAAGTGAGTGATAAAGTTTGTCTTTCATCGTTTTAGATATTGTTCGTGTTGGTGACCGCAGCAGAAATAACAAGCTTGATATCGTGTCTCTAAGACATCTTCAGACAACAATGCGTCAGAACAGAGAGGTTCCATACCATATTTACAGAGCCAGAATCCAAACTGAACTCGAGACTAAAACGCACAGAGGAGTTTTTAAAAGATCTACCAAGTTGTTAAGAGTTCTGAGAACAAGTATAGTGTCCATACACGTCCTTGGTCACGAAGACTTCATGCTACCAGAACATTGCACCCAACTCTTGCAGAGCTCTGGCCAGGGATCGATTGACGAGGGACTTCTTGATTGGCTTGAAGTCAAACCTCTTCAGCATGAAGAAGATGATTGTTTAGATGATTTGGAGGAGTTTTCAACACCTGGATTTGGCTATGATTACATCCCTTCGGAAAACAAAGATCTCGACGGTCCTTCATTTCAAGTAGAAGCTCTGACAGTCGAAGAGGCTGACGATCCTCAGTATGTGAGAGAAAACCTTACAAATGAAGAAGTCATGACGGAAGACGAAGAGAGGAATGTTGATGATATTTACAGTTTGGAAACAGAGGATCGTTGGAAGCTCTACAAACTGTGGCGGCAAAGAGTGAAAGTCTACCACCAGGAACTCTTCCAAACTCGGCAGGGCGAGTATGAACGAGCATTACGACGAGAACAGGAGGTAAGGGGACAGGAAGAGCTCGATATTCTTAGCAGGGCACGTGTCATTGGCATGACAACCACGTGCGCGGCCAGGTACCGCCACATTCTCCAAAAAATCTGCCCCAAGATAGTCTTAGTTGAAGAAGCAGCTGAAGTTCTGGAGGCTCACCTTATTCCGTCATTGACACAGGGATGCGAGCACTTGATTTTGATTGGCGATCACCAGCAACTAAGACCCACCCCCGCAGTTTATGAGCTAGCCAAGAAGTACAAACTGGACGTGTCTTTGTTCGAGAGAATGGTGAATGTTGGAATTCAGTGTGAGAGGCTGTCCGTGCAACATCGCATGAGACCTGAGATTGCTGCCTTGATGAAGCACATCTACGAAAATCTGGAGAATCATGAGTCAGTGGAGAAATACGAAAACATCAAAGGAATGAAGAAAAACATGTTTTTCATCGACCACAACTATTTGGAGATGTCCTGTAATCAGACGCACAGTTATGTCAATGAGCACGAGGCTGGGTATCTAGTGGCCCTGTGTCGTTATTTACTACAGCAAGGCTACAAAACCCATCAAATAACACTTCTGACAACCTACATGGGTCAGATGTTTGCCATTAGAGATTGCCTCCGAGAGGAAGACGATCAAACTTTGAGAAATGTCCGATTGACGACAGTTGACAACTTCCAAGGTGAAGAAAACGACATTATTCTTCTTTCGCTCGTGCGTAGCAACAAAACCGAGAAAGTTGGTTTCATCAAAAGTGTGAACCGGGCATGTGTGGCGCTTTCTCGGGCCAAAAAGGGTTTCTACTGCATTGGAAACTTTACCCTTCTCTCTAATCACAGTGACATCTGGAGCAACATTGTGGCCGATTTGAAAGCGAGTGGAAGCATTGCAAAGGCCTTGCCCCTTGTTTGTCAAATCCACCATGATGAGCTCCAAGCTGAATCAGCCAAGGATTTCAATGAGAAAGCCCGCGATGGGGGATGTCAGCGACCATGTGAAGTGCGTCTGGATTGCGGTCATGCGTGCAGACAGTTCTGTCATCCACGTGACGCCGAACATTTGGAGTATTGTTGTGTGCAGCCATGCAGCAAGAAAATCAATGGCTGTGATCACGACTGTCCAAAACTTTGCTGGGAAAAGTGTGTGCGACATTGCGGAAAACTTGTCACGAAAAAGCTACCAATTTGTGGCCATGATGCACAGGCCAGGTGTGACACGAATCCGAGGATGGTGAAATGCAAAGTAAGATGCGAGAAAGCCCTCTCCTGTGGCCATCAATGTCAAACCTACTGTGGAGCCCCGTGTACCGAAAAATGCCAAGAGCTTGTTAAGAGAACTGACTGGCCATGCGGGCATGGAGCCACAACCGCCTGCTCGGCCGTTCAAGCAGATTGCGAAGTCCGTTGCCAATACAAGCTGGAATGTGGTCACAAGTGCTCTGGTACTTGTGGAAAGTGTCGCATGGGTAGAGTTCACAAAGGTTGCAAGCTGAGGTGCGGTCGTCCTCTAATTTGCTCACATGTCTGTAAAGAGTTCTGCAGGATGCCGTGTTTTCCTTGCAACACGAAATGTGAAAACCATTGCGTGCACAGCACTTGCCCAAAACGGTGCGGAGAGCTATGCACTCCTTGTCGTGAAAAGTGTTCCTGGGAGTGCCTCCATTACAAGTGCAGCAAAGAATGTGGTGAGCTGTGTGACAGACCGATCTGTGACGAGCCTTGCGACAAAATTCTATCATGCCACCACAGTTGCCGCGGTTTGATGTGCGAACAGGGGTGCATTTGTACCGAGTGTATGAAAAATGACGATCACGACCCGATAACAGATATCCTATTTGGTACAGAGCAAGATGAAGGCGCCCGGTTTATCCGGCTTCCAGATTGCAAGCATATCTTCGAAACGAAGGGTCTAGACAGGTAGGAATAACTTCAAACTAAGAAGCGAGTGAGCAGAACAGTTGTAAAGACAATCGATCTTTTAGCTTCCCCCTCGTCAATTCTAACAAACCTGATACATTGTTCAGTTAAGCTAACCTAAGCTGAAACTGTGACAAGAGGGGGGGGGGGGGGGGTAGTGAGAATTTCTGGTAACGTTTTAGGTGAAGCCAGACAGTTGAAAAATGCGGAGAACTTGGCATATGTGAACGCATCTTTTGTTCGCTACCAGATCCCCTCATGCACTATGCATGCAGAGGTGATTAGCCAAACCGATTACAAAATTGGCATCACCGGGAAAAACAGAAGATTAATATTTTTTTTGACGGATATCGTATACCATTAAGTACAACACGTTTTCCTTAGGGTGAGGGAGATTGGTGAGGGCGCCCTCCCCCGCCAAGCAATGTGGCCTGGGGTCCATCCCAGTGTGAAAAAACGATCTACAGCTGATTTAGCTTCCGATCTCAGGCAATTAGAGAGAAAAAGAGCTAACAGGAGTGATAGGCTCCTGGAGCTAAACAATCTTCAGCGTTTCTGGTATTTTTCTGCTGTTTCTGTTGGACGCCCGAGAACGCTGTGCCTTGATGTCCTTTATGAATGAACCGTGTCAAGTCACGCAATATTTTCTTTAAAGAAATAATACTGAAAAGATTGCGTGACGAGCGCAGGAAATGTACGGGGCTAGATGCTAATTCCTAATGAACCTCCTACCTGAACTAGGCTACAGTTACTGAAGGTAAAACGCAGATTTTAAGGCGGTTAATTTGTGTGACTTGTGCTTCTTCTTTAGATACATGGGGATTTCAAATGACGACACTGACATTACGGATGATAGTCACGACGGTGACAGTCACGCCAATACTATGAATGACAATCAACCGATTCAACTGAAACTCTGCCCTCGTTGTAAGACTCCTATCCGCAAGAGCCTGCGATACGGTAACGTCATTAAACAGCAGCTCGAGGACATCGAGAAAGTCAAAGAAAAATTGTTGGGTGACAAACATGAGCTGAAAGGGAAGAAAGAACGCCTCTATGACCGTCACCGTACTATGCGTTCAATGCTTGACGAAAAAGAGTGGCTGACATTGGCAAGAAGTATTTGGAAACTGAACTCGGAATGGAAGGCTGCTGTCCTTGAAAACAAGTTGACACTCCTGGAACGGTTCTGTGACACAAGGAAGAAAATGAAAAGCATTCTGGGCAAAATGTCTGGGGAGGTCTTCTCAGAGAATGGCTTGCAAGGTAAGTCTGAATTTGTTACGAAGAGTAAACCGCTTCAGGAAGAGGAGGGGTGGGGAGAAGCTTCCATGTAAAAGAGACGGGGGTCCTCGTCGAAAATTTTAAAAAGTACCCCTAAAAGGTACCAAGATCCTGATTTGTGGGTGAAGCTTGGAATTTTTTTCACCTCTAAGAGTTACCAATTCTAAAACCGCTTTTTCAACCCCTAAAACCGGCGTTGAACTATTTAAGGCTCTCAGTCAGTGGGGACGATCCGGAAAAAGCGAGTGGGGGGGGGGGGGAGCGACGAGTGGGATCAGCGTTTCCCCCCGGGAAACCGCTTGGCCATGGACGTCCTTTCCGCGGGGGAATCTGAGCCACTCCCGCCGAACAAGTACTTTGATCTGGGGGATTTCGGCCACCCCTGTTGACAGACTCTCCGGTCAAAAAGACTCATTTTTAAGCATTTTGACCAGAGGAGGAGAGGTGAAGCGAGGGGGGTATAGTCCATTTCAAGGGAGCAGTGAGTGAGCAGTGAGTGAGTTTTATAGTTTGCACAGGCTTTTTATCTTGCGCTAGATTTATTAAAACCCAAAAACTTTGCACGTTCATCTCTGACCAACAATTTTGAGACCATTATTCAGTTTATAGGTACCACTAAGAATTTCAGACTACTATTGAACAATTTTTCTGTGGTCTCACCGATCATGAGTACCTTTCAGCTGTCAGAACCTTGGCCTCATTCGTGTAGAAAATCATATAAGCAAGGTGTTACCGGCAAACGGATACCAGGTCTGGTTCTATAGCTACAGGTGTTAGGAACAAACTTGGAAACCTGGCGTTTCTCCCTTTCTTGTTCTGTCAGTTCTTTCATAAATTTGTAATGTACATAATATTAGTCTCGTGTAATATTAATGTTATATTATATTATCATTCGATGAATTTTTTTTCTTCCTTTACATTGGCCAAGAGCCCACCACGTGACCTGCAAATAACTGCCTACAAATAATGGTTTCTCAAACGTAGTAACATCTAAACGTGTTTTGCTGCAAATAATATTCTGCTCATGAGCAACTGAAAACCACGTTCTCGGGTGAAATATCATAAATGGCAGATAGCTTCCGTGAGCTGTCAGAGAGTGAAATATGAAAACAAACTGGGTGATCGAATGATAAAACAATTATTGCACTCGGTTATCGCAAAATATCGTGGTTTGTCAGTGTCTCGGAGATCAATTATTTACACAACCTTCGCCTTCTGCAAATAATTGATCTGCTCGCCACTGACAAATCACGATTTTTTGTTCAACTTCGTCCAATAATTATAGTCGTTAATCGTTATTGCTATTGCTGCGTCAAGCCAGAAATATCACGTTTATAAAGCAATTCTTATATATATTTCTAACGACAGGCCAGCAATTTGAAGATGAACTGTGCTACCTTAAGAAGCGTTTTATGTCTGACGGAGTAACGCATAGGGAACTACGAGACATCAACACAGAATTCTCTAGGCTCAATCTCCTGCTCGAACTGTGTTCTCTGACTCGCGAAATCAAGAGCCTGGCACTTGACCTCGAAGATTCTCACCGCCAGATGATGACAGCAGTACAAGAAAAACTGTCCAGCGGTAGGCGCATAGAAGACGAGAATCTGGATGAAATGTTGAACAATCTGAAGGCTATCAGGTAGTGCTTATAAACAATTATTGGATGAGGTGTTTGTGATATCCAGAATAATCAAGGTCGAGGTAGGGGTTATCAGCCGAAGCCGAAGGCTGAGGCTGATAACCCTTACCGAGACCTTGATTATTCTGGATATCACAAAAACCGAATCTAATAATTGTTTTATGTATATAATAATGTATAATAATGCCTCTAATTGCCAGGGTTACCACATATCAGGAAATGGTCAGCGGAAAAATATTCTTCAAAGTCAGGGAATTTTACTTTGAGTCAGAGAAAATCGACAGTTTGAAGAAAAGTCAGAGAAAATTGAAATCATTTAATACGGCTGATTTAATACCATTGAAGGCTAGAAGAAACATTTGGGGTCACTGTGATCTCAACGATATTTTTTTAATGAAGAAAGAAAATTTGTTGAAACTTATCACACTACTACACCTGACATTGGCATTTCTTTGGTCAGGGAAATGTTATTTTACCAGTGAAAATTCAGGGAGAAGTCAGGGCCCATCGTTTTCTTACGACAAGTCTGCAAGCAAGCTTTCCTAGGCTTGTGATGAGAGAGGGCACTTTCACCCGTGCGAGAACGAGAGCTTTGTACCTGGATACTAGTTTATGATGAAAATTAAAAGGAACTACGGGTATTTGCTTTGGTTTGTTTTTGACCTGGATCACATGTACATGTTTTGTTTTTTATTTTAGACAATCTCAACCCACATTGTCTCGTTTGACTGAAGAAGACAAGAAAGTGATCGTGTCCGCGATAGGACTATCCAAAGGTCACTGGTTTAAGTGCCCCATGGGACATATCTACGTCATAGGTGAATGCGGCGGTGCCATGGAGAGAGGCACGTGTCCTGAATGTGGAGCTGTGATTGGCGGAGCAAATCACACACTGGAGGAGGGAAATGAGTTGGCTCCTGAGATGGACGGTGCAAACCATCCAGCTTGGTCAGAACAGGCAAACTTAGCAAACTATGAAAATTTACGCGATGTTTTATAAGTTGATCTGTTTTACCTCCCAGTGAACTAGTTTAAACTTTTCCCGAGTTGCGAAACAAAGTATCATGTTACTTTATGCAAAAGGTCACAAAAAGAAAATGACACAATGCGGTCCATCAGTTAGTTGACTGCCACACGAAGAATAAATCAAATATTTCTTAATTCCTTATTATTACAACAATTTAGCAAAACCCTAGTGGTTTTAACCATTACTAGTTCATAGTTTATTGATGATCAAGAAAATGTTTTACCTTATCAACAGATATGATCGACAAGGATGTTATTACATTTCCGTTCTCTTAAAAATGCAAAATTTGATAGAATTAGAGTCTAGGCAACGGAAAAATAACTACATAATAATTGGTTTCAGTATTGATTTCAATTACACGTGAATCGTTCGACATTTAACTGAATTTCCAGGCATTTAGTTTCAAGAAAAGTCACTTTACTTCACAGAAAAGGGCAATAAACAGGTTCCTGCTCTTTAAGGTGGAATGGTACCCTAAAAGGGACCAAAAAGTTTAAATATGGTGAAAAAAGATCAATTGTGTGCGATTGCACTCGGAAAGAGAAAATCAATTTTGAAGGTTTCACTCAAAATGGTTGCTATGGCAACCAGCCACAGCCCTTTGAGGTAGTGTTTTATAGTATTGACGCCAACACTTCCTGCTCTTTTACAAAACAAAATTTGACTGTCAAACAGGCATATCGTGCAAGTTTATGTTTTGTTCTGTGCAATGAACCTAAGTTTTGACAGTCAATTCTTGTTTTCAGTGCTTTTAACAGGCTTTATTTGGAAATAACCTTATTTTACACTACACTCAGTGGACAAATCATCTCATGTCACGTAACAGGCGTTAAAATGTTACGATTTTTTTGGTTTATTGCATCACGACACTATTGGTCTTTGATTAGCCCAAGTTTCAGAAAGTCTACTTAAATATTTTGCAAAGTAGAAATGTTGGCGTGAAGTCAGTCGTTGTAAAAGTAGATATTTCAGAAAAATGCACTTAAAGTTTCTTACACGAAGAATTGATCATTTAACAAGCCACAAATCGAGGAGGGGGGGTTCAGATTGGATCTCGGGGGAGAGGGTGTACTGGTTGTTCTATTTTGTAAAAAGTTACGGCAGTTGTAGGAAATATTCGTTTTCATAAGGGAAATGAATGAGCCTGTGAAGGCAATTCGAGGCAAAGGTTTTCACAAGTAGTTATATAAATTGAATTATACATGTCTTTCAAACTTTTCTACATAGTTTCGTTCATATTTGTTAAACTAATCTGTATTTTTGGTCACGGTCTTATAGTAAACACCCGTTGCTATGGCCGTTGCTACGTAAAAAAATTTATACCTCTGTGTACTTTCCTCATATTTCACACTCATCTAAAGGAAAATTCGGCAAGATTGTTTGAAAGTGTTTTTGACAAGTGTTCAAGGGTCTTAAATCTTCTATTTTCATGAAATTGAATTTTTCTTGAGCATCGCCGTATTTTAGGGTATCATACCACCTTAACACCATCTTGTTCACGTGTCATTAGTTTTGTCTTGTTTTAGAATTGCACCGTAGAGTTTGGAACCTCTCTGATGAAAATTGTTTTCTTTTCCTTTTGTTTTTCTAATGACAAACTGACTTTTCATTTTTGAGCTGCCATTTGCCTCGACTTCAGAACGAGGCCTCTCCAAAACCTTTTCTAGAAGATGAGTACTAAATAACAATTATTCCATAAGGCAGAGTTCGAAATGAAGTGATAAAATAACCAACGAACGCGTAGCGCGAGTTGGTTATAATCACTTCATATCCAACAAGGGCGAATGGAATAATTGTTTTAGTAAATTCTCAAACCAGGTTTTGCCGTCGATTTTTATTTCGGCCATTATAGAGGGCTGAAGTTGAAAACTTCGTGCGGAAAATTTTTAAACTTGGCGCACTATTTTCCATATGACGTAAGACTCCGACTACTGGCTCATAGTCGGAGTTTTTTAGCCAATCAAAAAGCTAGAAATGCAATAGTCGGAGCTGAGAATTTACTAATTATATATAACCACTTGATCATTTTGAGGAAAAAGAACTCATTTGGATATTATAATGTTTTATGCCATAAGGCAACTTGGTATTGGCTGATACACTGTTGGATAATTTGCTTGGTATGTCATCTATTATAACTTCACATCATCAATATTAATAAATTGAAGTCACAATGTTTGTGTCTGATTATTTCAAGTGATAAAACATAAGGAAATTTAAAGAAGCTCTGATAGACTGAATGGACATAGAAAACACACACGATACTCACAGGTAACTCGCAAGTAATTCACAGGGAGCTCAGAGGGAACTCACGGGGATCACCGGGGATATGCCTACGGTATATGCAGTGGGCACGAAATTACCCCACGGGAACCGTTAGAGGACGCTTGGTTGAAACTCAGGCAGAATGCGCGCAAAACGAGTCTAAAACGGAAAGCTACGCCAGCTATAGACGGGCCAACCAGGAACTACACGCGTAAACTCACGGTGAAATGGTCAAGGAAACGCATGGGTAACCCACAGTGGCCGAAATAAGGGGAAAATAGGGGGTACTCATATGGGAAGAATGGGCAAAATAGAGGGGTAACCTGCGGGAAGTCATACGGGAACGCATCAGATTACGAAAGACAACATACCCCAGAAGTTTACACACTAAAAAACATAAAATTCATATCTTCTCTCCACCGTGTAATATCCTCTATATAATTCGTCTCACTTGAACGTTTCCCTGTCAATCTTACATATGCGCATGCATAATCAACAATTTAGATACGAAAATTTACGAGCGAAACACTAATGGTGGCTCTGTTGACAGATGATTTGATAGGCTAGATTCTTTGACTAAGATTTTCATTAATACTAGTATAATTAACGCTGACTGGCTTGCTGAATTTATCCACTGGTTCATCTCTAGATAAAAACAATCGATTACAGTATCCACAGATGCGAACAACGGGAATTTATAAGAGAAGTAAAATTCGTTTGACCGGAAGGGGTATTGACATATTTCATTACGGGGAACTACGATGAAGAATCTCCCGAAAGCCGGTTTAAGACATCCTGAAGATCTGTACATGTAATTTAGGACCTTTATAAGCAAGTAAACCATATTTAAGGAACGATACTTGGAAAGGCAGCTGCACTTGACCGGACGAAGAAGTTTTCTGAGAATTGACGGCTAAAAATAACGGACCAATGACAGCGACGAAAGCATGGGGTGATTGTTTAGATAGTATAAAACGGGGTGGTTTCTGAGAACTGAAGAAAGGAAATAGATATTTTCCTGGTATCGAGAATGCTCTTTTAAATGCATGTCGCGAAGTGTAGTTATAAAGAAATACGTATTTCATGTGTAATTGTTGTTATGATATAATTACCGAGAAATGTGCCGAAAAATCGCCTAGAGCGGGAGTTTAAAGGTAAGTTGCTCAAATACTTGTCTCTTCGCAGTCTGCTATCCCCTATGTAAGAGAGGATTGCTCGATTATTGCGAAGCAACTGCAAGTTGCATGAAATCGAAACACTGCCTAGTGCCACATGATCGGCTGTACTGCCTCGCAGCGATTTCTTTTCCGCTGTCGTTTCGCAAAGTGCCGCAGACCTAACGATTCGGACAACGCGACGAAAAGATGTTAAAACTTTGAGCGTTCTGTGTTAAACCTGTCGATAATACAGGTAATTCAGACCCGTTAGTCAAGTTACATGGCTGCGAACTTATTATCTATTATAAAACCAAGATAAAAGATTTAGCAGCACTGAGCGCATAAATCTTCCTTCACTCTAGCGAAACCTGTATGAAAGCTATAGTAATTAATGCTTGCAGATAATACCTGGACATGCACTGACAAATCCGCTGCAGGAGTTAAAGGTGAGTTGATGATTTAAAAAGTACTTGTCTCTTCGCGGCCTGAAATCTCTGATGTAAGACAGGATTATAAAAAACTTGATGTAGCGAAACAACAGTGCAAGAGTTTTTCCGTTTAATTTACAATATCGTTTCGCAAAGTGTCACTGACGCATAGTCAATGGATTCGTTGCAACAACACGAATTCAAAAGATGTTTAGCTTTGAGCTTTGTTCTCAGTCTGAGAGGTTAGACAGCAAAACGTAATAAGAACATTTAGCAGCACGAAAATCTGCATTCACATTTTAACCATAGTCTGCCACTCGGCTAAACCTGAGGCAAAACCTGAAGGACTTCAGGCACCTCCTTTGCCATCAGTTTTTGTCCCAGTTTGAACAGAAATAAGAGTTATTTTAAATAAATGGGGAATTTACCTAGTTTTAACAATCATACATATGACTACCGAACTAAAAACTTTCGTCTGCTGTCTTAATTTTTTTAAAATAATGAACATTAAGATTGATAAAATAAATTTGGAAATCGAGCTCGTCTTCACGGTCTTTTAGCTGGCTAGCTTTGACAGCTCATACTTTAAACGTCGAACGGAGAAAATTAATTTCACACCAAAGCTTCAGTTTTATATTAGCGACATATTTCGCAGACGATAAAATAAAAGAAAAGAGCAAATTAGAATAGCGACTACACAGAAAAACCGTACACTAAGAAACGTAAAATTAAACGCAAAGTGCCTGCTATAAATATGCATGAACAGGTTTTGGACAACGTTCCCTTGTAAAGTACTTAGTCATCAAACGCTAGAAGCCACCTCTGTTATGATGTTCAAAACTTCGCATGGATTGACTCCTGAATATCTACAATTTCGATTGGTATCTCGAAATGATATTACTTCGTATCGACTTAGGAATTCTGAAACTAAATTGGTTCTTCCACAGCCCCGTACCAAGTTTAAAGAAACGTTTTTCCTCCAGGGGTGCTATGTTGTGCAACACTCCAATCTACAGTTTCTTTCAGCGAATTTAAACGTAAACTACGTCATGACAGATTTGAATGACACACGGCATCCTTGAAAAGCAGCTTTAGTAATATGATAAATTTTATTTTTATGATACGATATTAATGATTAGTTGGATATTATACATACTTTTAAATTGTGCTGAAGGAATCATTCAATCAACGAAAATTGAAAAACGCTACAGACAAATTAAAATGACCGCAGGAAAACTTGTCATAAAAACCATATCAAGGAAAGTTCACCGCTTAGCTTTGTCAGCATTGTACATAGCTGCAAATTTTCGCATACTTTAGACCATATATCTGTTCCAGCCGTTTTCTATTGCCTATTAATAAGAACATGTTTTAGCAGGTTAAGTTTAACTATAATGATTACAGATCCGGGGGGTGGGGGCACCCCCATATATGTGCTATAAAGGTATGTGCCGGGGGATAGGGTATGGTTTTTGGGGGTTTTCGATTCCCCTGTTGACATTGTGTTGGTTCCTGGTATGATCCTTAGATAGGGTTCCTAAACTGTATCAGCTAAAATTGCAGTGCGTAAATGCCCAGCTAAACAAAAAACAAATTATATGCTTCCAATGTTACAGAAACGAAATTAAATTAAGGCGGGGGTAAACCCGAAAGCCGTATTTTGGCTGGGTATTATGTTTTTAATGCAAATATCTCGTTTACGTTTCAAGCAATCAAGAATCTCTATGCTCATCTCACATATCTATGTTTTGGGTTGTTTTGTAAATTTTTTGGTGATTTTTAGGTATATTTGGAGAGAAATAGTTTTTCTCAAAGGATTAGTAAAATTGATGGAAATAGGAAATTTTGAAGATTTGTTGTTGTTTTAAAATTAGAGTTTGAAATTAAAAATTGGTAGATACACTCCAAACAGTTGCCCAACAACCTGGGGTGCCATTGTGCGGTCGGGCAACTGTCTGGTGGTGTTCCATAACCCTTTTTTTCCCTTTCAACCTCTCTTTAAACTTACCAAAATTTCACTTAAATTCACCTTTACCCCCTTCTTAACCCGATCACGTCATCCTTAGTTTTTGCTTTTTCATTGAAAATTGGGTGCCATTTGTCGGGTTTGGGCTTTAAGTATGACAATGTCAGTGCTCGCCGAGTTTTAGTTGCTCTCGTTGTTAGTGTTTTAAAATGTTTCAAAGTACGTGGCTTTTGATTTTGTCACGAGAGCTGTACGAGTAAATAAAGCTCTCACTGGATTTTTGAGCTTTCAAAACATTTCGTCCATTGCTTGCTTTTTTCAGTTCCTTTACTTGTTGAATATGCTCTGTTTATACAGCCTTGTGCAAAGTGGCTGCACAACCAATCAGGATTTTGTATGATCGAATTTACAGCAAACAAAATGTGTGTTGTGTGCTGTGCTGAATTTTGTCTCAGTGCCTTTGTTCCGTCATTTGAAATTTGTAATTAGCATAGATTGCTACAAAAAATAAGGTGTTTTAGACCATCAACCTACTTTTATGGTCCTTCTTTACAGACTAACAACCCGTCCAACCCCACCCTACCCACCCCAGTTTTGATCAGTTTTTTTTTTGAATACCTACACAACCATGTCACCCTGGTGCTTTGAAATTTTTCACAGATGTCACGTGACGTCCGAAACCCAGCCAAGCACAGAGCTTGGGATCGGAAGCGCAAGTCCGAGGATGTGCCGAGGTTCAATGACCTAAAACGAAGAAAAACGGGAAATGGAGAAGAAACGGACAAAACGACTAGGCCCATTGGGTTCAAAGAACTGGAAAACATTTGTAGAGAAGCTGTTCCAGAAACGGGCATTCTAGGGCTGGTTCAGAAAGCCGAAAGATTCGAAGCCCTCTTAGCTTCAGAAAAAATAAGACCAGATTTGTTGAAGCTGGTAATTTCTGTATTTCGTCTTTTGTGCTCGGCTAACAGCCTAACGACCGGAAACGCGGAGAAGCTGCTACGCTCTCCTGAAGCAGAGAAGTTCGTAACGGGGCCTGTTCTTTCCACGTTTGTCAACGAGATGCCTTTTTCAGAATGCTGGAAAGATGAAAGCGATCGTGTCGTTGTGTTAAACGATCTGGTCGAAATTTTTCTTGCGCAGATTAAAAGGCTCGGTGAAAGCATAGTGCACAGGCTGCCACTTCCCCAACTAAGTAACTCGTTGGATGAGCTAAAAGAGAAGAATCTCGTCAAGGACGTCTGCGAACTTGAGAAAAAACTTCAGCAAGTCAAGGAGTTGAAAAATGAAGTGATTCGGCGGGCAAAGTCAGCGCATGATCAGCAATCAGGGGCGGAGCCCCCGCAGAACTTCAGGGAGCTTAGCGTCATTCCACAAGCAGCAGACCTTTGTTTCAAGCCTTTTCTGCGCGAAAACATCATAGACAGAAAGTTTAAGGACCTGGACCATTATCTTGACGTGCAGTTTCGCCTTTTAAAAGAGGATTTCGTAATGCACCTTCGCGATGGCATCAAACAGCTGACAAAGGAAAACAATTCCCTGGAAACGAGTCCTGCTAAGAAAGTTAAACGCGCCGATGATGTCTCTGTGTACAATGACGTCACAGTCCTACATCCTGTATGCAACAGGAAAGGCCAGGTTTACAGAATCAGGTTTAACCCGTCTCATCCAAAGGTAAAGCGAGTGAACTGGGAAAGATCCAAACGGCTCAAGTTTGGCTCGCTGGTTTGTCTTTCTTCGGATGAGTTCAACACACTTGTCTTTGCAACGGTGGAAAATCGACGAGCCGAGGGGCTAAGCGTTGGTGAATTGGATATACGTTTTGAAAACATCTCTAAAGAGGAACTTAATCTTTTTGTCACGGAGAAAGAGAGGTTTGTCATGATAGAGTCGCCTGCTTATTTTGAAGCGTACAGACACGTATTGGAGGCAATGAAGGAGATTAAACCTGAAGAATTCCCTTTCCAGAAGCATATTGTGGAATGCTGTCGGGAAGTTGGACCTCCAGAATATCAAATGCAAAGAAAACTAGAAGACAAAGCAGTTTTGTTTGATTTCACTGGCATTCTTACAAAGAAAAAGCCTTCAATGTCTTCCAGAAGAAGTTATTCTGATACCTCGACTTCCAAAATGCTCATTGATGGGAGCTCAAGTTCCAGCTCACAGCAAGAACAGCTGTCAGCCGTCGTTGTTAACGACTCGTCGAACAGCCTGGATGTTGCTATGGACAACCAGGTGCCTCAAGAGATCTTCAGTTGGCCCGACAGAAAAAGCCTCGGTTTCAACGAGTCCCAGATGCGCGCTTTCAAACTGGCGCTGACCAAAGAGTTCGCTGTGATCCAAGGACCCCCGGGAACAGGGAAAACGTACGTTGGTTTGAAGATAGCTCAAGCTCTCTTGCAGAACAACTCTTTCTGGCAAAAGCGCGGTGAAAGGTCTCCCATCTTGATGGTGTCTTACACGAATCACGCTTTGGATCAGTTTCTGGAAGGTCTTCTTCCAATGCAGGGTGAGTACACTCAATGCTTTATATTTGTTCATTGACGATAATATTATTATTATATGTTCTCGGCGTAAGTGACTACAAGTGCTGTTGATAGACTCACACCCGGATAGATAGACAGACAGTCAGCCAGGCAGATAGATAGATAAAACTGACACTTGTTACTGTTCAGATATAAGATATTCGGTGCGCCATGAACGAAATAATTACTAAGTACTTCTAGAGCTCCTGACTGTCATTAAACCTCAAAAAGATACGCATGGAGCATACAAAGAAAAGAACGGAAAATATGGAAACAGAGGGAAAGCAGACGAAACAAAGAACGTAATAGCTGTATCGATTGGTGAACATGTACCCAAGTGCAGGGGCGGATCCAGGAATTTCTGAAAGGGGGGGTTGTACACTATCAATGAATGTCACCTGTTCATGTCGCTTGTTATACCTGAACTTGCGAAATGTACATTATCTTTTCATAACTTGACAAACAGTCGAATGGTGAAAGTGAAGTAACTTCGCAAAAACAATTTTATTCTATTATTATTTTGCGAAGAATCAGGCAAAATAACAAAGCAAAAATTCTCAAAGGGGGGGTTGCAACCCCCTCAACCCCTCCCCTGGATCCGCCTCTGAAGTGTTTAAGCCTTGACATGGTTGTTTTTCTCACGGCATGAAAGGCAAGTTAAAGTGCTGGCGATTTCCAACTTAACAATCCACTGGAAATGAATTTTAGCACACTGGTACTTGTAAGTGTGGACTAGCAATTCAGTAAAAACCAAACAAACAAAAAAATACGATTTTGGAGATTCAGTTTTGACAACAAAAAATGAGAACTGCGGACTAGGAGCATGCAGTCAGTTGCGGATCTAGGGAAGGGCCCCCCCTCTAATCTTGGGTTTTGGGGTAAATAAAAATCACAGAAGGAAGAAAAGTTTGCAGGGCAAGCAAAACAAAAGCGTCACCCCACCCCCCCCCCCCCCCCCCATTCCTTACTTCAAGGTCTGGATTCGCCACTGGAAGTAACAAAATAAGATTCACGATCGTTTGTTAATTGACAGGTATCGTACGAGTGGGCGGCCGCAGTAAAAGTGAAAAATTGAAGAACCATTCTTTGGCGTCAATTCGTCGCCAACCATGCCAGCCTGATAGAATGATCCGCAGAGCAAGAAGCGCAGCTAAGAGGGATATTTATCATGAGAAAAACTACTATCGGCGTTCTTCACTCTTGTTAGAAGCCTCAAGATCAAGCATTTTGTCGATGGATGTCTTTCACCGCTATATTCGACGCCAGCATTATGCTCAATTCACAAGAAATCCTTGGAACGCATCGGTTAATGAAGAACTTCTAAAGTGGCTCTTCATAGAAAAGAAGGTTTCCCGCTCGAAAGATGTTGAAAAGAGTTATGAAAGAGATGACTTCCTTATGGAGTTTGAGGCGCCAGGATTCAGTTTTGACAACAGAGGGGTTTTCGACAAAGATGACAACGCCTTACTTATGGGACTAGCTGTCCTCTCGTGGAAAGATGCTAAGAATTCCGGAAAGGTGAGGCAAAATCTGATTAGCGAAGAAGCGATGTCTGAAAACGAAGAAAGACGCGTTGATAATGTCTACCGTTTGTCGAATAGGCATCGTTGGAGGCTATACAGACTTTGGCGTCAAAGATTGGTCAACGACCAAAGGAAGCAGTTGCAAATTTGCCAAGTGGAGTTTGAAGAAGCGTTAGCACGTGATAAGGAAGTAACCACGATGGAAGAGTACAGGGTTCTTTGCAATGCACGTGTCATTGGCATGACAACAACGTGTGCGGCCAGGTACCGTACAATTCTCCAAAAGATTTGCCCTAAAATCGTTCTGGTTGAAGAGGCTGCTGAGGTCCTGGAAGCTCACATTATTACCTCATTGACGAAAGGCTGTCAACACTTGATCTTGATTGGTGATCACCAGCAACTAAGGCCTACTCCTGCAGTCTATGAATTAGCCAAGAAGTACAAACTGGATGTGTCACTGTTCGAGAGAATGGTGAATGTTGGAATTCAGTGTGAAAGGCTGTCCGTTCAACATCGCATGAGACCTGAGATCGCTTCCTTAATGAAGCACATCTACGACGATCTGGAGAATCATGAGTCAGTTGAGAAATACGAAAACATCAAAGGAATGAAGAAGAACATGTTCTTCATCAGCCACAGCCATTTGGAAGAATCCTGTGATGAGACGCATAGCCATGTAAACGAGCACGAGGCTAAGTTTTTAGTGGCGCTGTGCCGCTACTTGCTTCAACAAGGATACTCGTCCAATCAAATCACTCTTTTGACAACCTACACAGGACAGATGTTTGCGATTAGAGACTGTCTCCAAGCGGCCAAAACTGAAGAGCTGGAGCACGTACGTCTTACCACCGTGGACAACTTTCAAGGTGAAGAAAGTGATATCATTCTACTTTCGCTCGTGCGCAGCAACAAAGACGGAAAAGTTGGCTTCATCAAGGTTGAAAATCGCGCGTGTGTGGCGCTTTCGCGTGCCAAGAAAGGTTTCTACTGCATTGGAAACTTTGCTCTTCTCTCTGAGCACAGCGACATCTGGAGCAAAATTGTAGTCGATTTGAAAGCAGGTGGTAACATCGGAAACGCCTTGCCCTTTTCCTGTCAAATCCACCAAGACGAAATGACTGCGGAAACAGCAGAAGATTTCATTCAAAAAGCTCCAGATGGGGGATGTCAGCGGCCATGTGGCGTGCGTCTGAAGTGCGGTCATGCGTGCAGACAGTTATGTCATCCAAATGACACCGAGCACAAGACCTACCCGTGTGGAGAGCCTTGCGGAAGAACCATTAAAGGGTGTGATCATTTGTGTTCAAACACTTGTAGCGAGCCCTGCATAACTCGATGCTTGGAAATGGTCGATAAAGTTTTGCCAGATTGTGGTCACACTTTAAAGACAAAGTGCAGCGCTGACCTAAAGGATGCTGAGTGCAAAGAGAGGTGCGATAAAATCCTGTCCTGTGGCCATCCCTGCCAAAACTGCTGTACAAAACCATGCACGACTAAATGTAACGAGCTCGTAAAGAGAACGGATTGGCCGTGTGGTCATGAAGTCACCATTGCCTGCTCGGCCACTTCAGTAGATTGTCCTGTTCTTTGTGATGGTGTTTTAGATTGCGGTCACCAGTGCTCTGGCCAATGTGGTGAGTGTCGAATGGGTCGAATTCACAAGGGCTGCACAGAGAAATGTAAACGTGTGTTGGTTTGTTCTCATGGCTGTGAAGAGCGCTGCAGCATGCCATGCCCCCCATGTTCCAAGACGTGTGAAAATCGCTGCGTCCACAGCAAATGTGATGAAACTTGTGGAGAGCCATGCATTCCTTGTCGCTATCCGTGTCCGTGGGAATGTCAGCATCACAAGTGCTACAAGCGGTGCCACGAGATTTGTGACAGACCCAGATGTGACGAGCCCTGCGTCAAAATCTTGCCTTGCTACCACGTTTGCCGTGGGTTGATGTGCGAAGCGGAGTGCATTTGTGCTATCTGCACAAAAAAATACAATGGTAATCCTATTACCGAGATCTTCCTTGGTGGAGAGGAAGACGAAGATGCCCGCTTCATCAGGCTGCCAGACTGCAAGCATATCTTCGCTGTGTCTGATCTTGACAGGTACTTGTGACCTAAAGTATTTTTAAGTGATACCAAACAAAACAGCAAGAATTGATGGAGTTTTAAACACTTACGTTTTCTCTTAGTCGTTGACCGAGACATGATGATTGCTTAAGGGTTCTGAGCAGATACTTACTATAGGAAGTCATTTTGTTGAGTTATCTTTGTAACATTTTTCGGAGTTTTGGCCTCGCAATAATGATAGTGCATGACCTTTCACTGAAACTGAATTCCTGGACAGCTGATTCCATTGATTCGACTTCGTTAAATTCCTTTTACCGGTCAAACCCATGCACACATTGTGGCCTGTTCTATGAAATCTCTAAGCCTCATGAGCAGCTTAGTCTCAGGGTCTTGGTCATAGAACGTGAAAAGAACATGGCAAACGAATAATTCCCAAGTTTCACGCGACTATAATACTCTTTCGTTCTCAAAATCCCAAATCTAAATGAGACATAACATCACCGGCGTAGGAAAAGCTGTTTTGATGCACTCAAAATTCGTACAAGAACTAACAGTCTTCATTTCGGAGTGTTTCTCCCATCTGTCTCATCTTTTTTCAGATATATGGACATGTCAGAGGATGCCAGTACTGAGAGTCAAGCGATTCAAAAGAAAGGGTGTCCGCTGTGTTCCACTCCAATCCGTACGAGCCTGCGATACCGCAACGTTATTAACCAACAGCTACAAGACAAAGAGAAAGTAAAGCTGGAGATGTGGAGGAAGATACGTAATGAAAGTGGAGGTAACTGTGGATTGGAGAAGACGAAGCGTGATTTAGCCAAACGCCTAGATAATTTGGAAGAAAGATTTGGCGGAGAACACACGAAGGGTTTACTAGGCAGGCTGAAACGTGCCGTTTGTATTCTTCTGGAAGTTAAGAAGGAACCGATGATATCTCTCATTGACAACGAACTTACCGTTGCCCTGATTGAGAACAAAGTGATGCTGATGGAACGTCTTTGGTTTATGAGGGAGAAAGTGAGGGCAAATCTGAGAAAACTGCCAATGGAAATCTGCAAAGAGTATCACTTGGAAAGTAAGTCTTGATTTTAACTTATAAAGGTAACGAATTTATGGAGTTAAGGGGAGAAGGAGGAAGCTTGTAAGCTTGTGATTACTCAGTTCAAGATTGTTTCCACATGGTATTTAATGATTACAGGTCAGTTTCCCGAAGTGATGATTTAAAAAAAAAAACATGGCAAATGTCCATGCTTTTCTAAAGGTAGCTAAAATAACGGAAAATTTGAACGATATGAGATTAATTATGTTCGATATGAGTCATACAGCCCATAAACCTAAGTATGCTTTAGTTTGCTGATCTCGTTAACCACTTTACTACAGGTGCACGGTCCGTAAGAATGCAAATTAGTATTTGTTCGCAAGGTTCCCAGAAAAACTCAAGGTTACAATTTAAAACGATGTATTTTTCCCTCTGAAACTTTTCTCTAAACATAACCACGAATTCTGTAAACCCCATTGCAATACCAAGGTAATTTCTTGCTTTGAACTGAATCGCATGAAAGGAGAAAGTAAGCCTTACCACTAACAGTTAAACGTATCTCAATTGAACAGGTGACCAAGTTGAAAATGAACTGTGCTTCCTTGAGAAGCGTTTCATGTCAATAAGAGTGACACAAAGAGAGTTACAAGACATCAACACAGAATTCTTCAGACTCAATCTCCTACTCGAGTATTGTTTGCTGAGTCAAGACATCAAGAGCCTGGAACTAGAGTTAGACGAACCTTCCTCCCAGATGATGACTGCAGTACAAGAGGGCCTGTCCAGCGGCAAGCGCATAGTAGATGAGGAACTGGACAAGCTGATTAACAATATAGCAACAATAAGGTGCGTTTTAACAGTTGAGTAGACATAACGCTTTTCAGGTTGGGGAGGTCGTATATTTTATGGCAATAAATTAATAACGTATTTTTCCCTGAAATCCAGGAAGGCTTACCCCAGCCTTAATCCGCTGACGCCAGAAGAAAAGAAGCAGATCGTATCAGGGATTGGTCTAGCCAAAGGTCACTGGTTCAAGTGTCCCAAGGGACATATCTACGTTATAAGTGAATGCGGTGGTGCCATGGAGAGAAGCAAGTGTCCTGAATGTGGAGCCGTGATTGGTGGAGAAAATCACAGACTGGAGGAGGGGAATGAGCTGGCTCCTGAGATGGACGGTGCAAACCATCCAGCTTGGTCTGAACAGGCAAACTTAGCAAACTATGAAAATTTACACTAAATGGTATAAGTTGCTCTCGCTTGGAGTTACCTTCAAGGGAACTAACTAAAGGGAGCTAAAGCTTTTTAGTAAATTCTCAGCTCCGACTATTGCATTTCAAGCTTTTTGATTGGCTAAAAAACTCCGACTATCAGCTAATAGTCGGAGTTTTACGTCATATGGAAAATAGTGCGCCAAGTTTAAAAATTTTCCGCACGAAGTTTTCAACTTCAGGCCTCTACAATGGCCGAAATAAAAATCGGCGGCAAAACCCGGTTTGAGAATTTACTAAAACAATTATTCCATTCGCCCTTGTTGGATATGAAGTGATTATAACCAACTCGCGCTACGCGCTCGTTGGTTATTTTATCACTTCATGTCCAACTCGGGCTCATGGAATAATTGTTACATAGTCTTGTTGTGCCGCTTTTTTTGCAAAAGGGACATGGCACAATGTTGCTTTGGTGACCGCCACATGAAGAACTGAACTGTTCCTTAGCTACAGTATTTTGCGTTCTAATAAAATCCTTATTGATTTTGACTACAACTAGTTCAACATACTAGTAATCAAGAACATTTTTTATTTGATCACTCCCAGGAGTAATAAAGATATTATTGTACTTTTTATCTTAGATATGCAACAATTAAGAAATGAGAAGAGGATGATCATAAAGAAATTAGAAATGATCATAAAGGCGAACTGATTTGCCTAGTGTGAGGGTCTCAATCGGGGGTCTCTTTGACGGTTAAATTTTAGGTCATTTGACGGTTAATCCCATTGACACCTAAAAGTTTTGAAAACGCACGAGGTCTTCCAATTAGTGTTTTAAGGAACTTATGGTTACTGGTAAGAATTTGTATGCTGATAACAAGGCTTAATTAAGGTTTAGAGACCTTTAGAATTTATTCACAACTCAACAGAAAATACAACGAAATGAAGGCTGCATCAACGTGGCAGACTCAGTGGGCTGGTGACCGCTGTTGATCACTAAGCCACTACTCGTCATTACTTAATCTTTTACGCCTTTTGGCGTTTTGGCTCTTTCTGTCCTTGATTCAATTTTATTTCCTTCCTGAAAATTTTACTTTAATAATGGAAGAGATTTTTTAGCTAGTTTCTACGTTATTAATTACAGTGGAACCCCGCATCACGGCCAGCCCGTTGATACGGCCACACTATCGATACGGCCGCCGCATTGATAGAAACAAATTTTTGTGGCCCGTTGGTGACCTGATTACACGCCGTTTCACTGTAGTTAATTAGGAAAGCAAGCAATTGGGCTCGGTCAACCTGTAGTAAGTGGACCCCATATTGAGCAGACACCCATAATTACTGTGAAAGCTAAAAGCCTTGAAGTTGAACGGACACTGCAAGTTTAAAGATCTACTGGATGAGGTGTCCGGTGTGATATCCAGAATAATCAAGGTCGAGGTTGAGGTTATCAGCCGAAGCCGAAGGCTGAGGCTGATAATTAATCTATTCCGAGACCTTGATTATTCTGGATATCACAAAAACCGAATCTAATAATTGTTTTATTATACATTGAACGAAAAAAATGGACGTCATGTTTTTACTGCTTCACATGACGGCAAGCAACACAAAGCGCGCGAACTTGACATGATTACCCTTAGAAATCATGCACTACGGTCACCAGTGACCTTGAGTGTCCTTGACTTGATTATTGTATAATCTGCGGCTAGATGACGTCACAGGCGCTGATTTCGAGACTTCACTGCACGCTTTTGACCAATCAGAAAAGAGATATAATGAGTTCAATGCGTAATAATAAAGGATGCATGTCTTTTTGTCCACGTGTTAATAGTAGACTTGATAGGTCATTTACGCTTGCCGACAAAGAACCATCACAGAAATGCGACATTTCAAATTTCGATTTTGTTTTGACAGAACTTTTATTCCTGCTTGCGTGAGCCTTCACATAGTTAAATCAATAAAGACACTATTACTTTACATCTTCTAATAAAGCAATTAAATGATCAGATGTACTTGTCATTAACTTATGGAAGATACAGTTGAAAATTTATCGACCGTCCACGAGAATGGTATCTGGCTCTTTCAAGGCCTTTTTGTACATATATCTTATTAGACGTTTTGGTGTGTAGTATCGCTGTATATTTTTACTTGCTGTGCAGTAGGGCGAGTCAAAATACAAAGAACGAGTAAAAATATACAGCGATACTACACACCAAAGCATCTAATAAGAGATTTATTTTCCAACGATTTCTTTTCCCAAAATTCTGACTTGCCAAGGTTTTGAACTTCACGCGACCGGGAGGAATGAGACGTGTACTGATATTTGTACTCCAGGAAGCAGAGTTGAATAATACTGAGGAATTTAATATCACCCTGCTAAGACGAATTCTGAGGGAGCCTGTATTCAGAAGACACCCTGTATAAGCGAGCACTAGAAAGGTCTAGCTAATACAAGTCAGTTTGACTGTAGATTTGTCATTGCCCTAGCTATTGGTGTTCTAGCGCAGACAGGTTTTCTGTGCCTGCTGTTCCCGTGGTGGGGAAGGGTTGGTACTCCCTTATCCCCGTATGTGGGATCAACAACAACACTTTACTACCCGTTTAAAAGTTTTAAAGATGACTTTGAAAAGTTAGAGAGTTACCAGTTTCTTAAAATAACTAAAAAGCTAAAAATATCAGGATCTCAAAGGGTATAGCCTTTGAGTGGTTTTGCTGGTCAATTTTCGTTTTCCCTCGCGCTTTTCGTCTTGGGGTGCTTACCATTTGTCAAAGTAAACCGGTTGGGATGACCGTCGAAGAGTTTTTCCAAAACCAAAAAACCATCTGAACGAGATGGCGCTTACCATTTGCAATTCGATTTCTCGTAATTGTTTTCGGCTGATGAGAGACTGGAAACTGGAAAATGTAGCAAATGGTAAAGAAATTTCCGCCGTTCCGTTCCGAACGAGAAAAGAGGAGTATCTCTGGAGGTAGTCTACAATTTCCGAACAGATTTTCCCCGAAAATTACTTTTCCATTTGACTTACAACCGAAATGTCCGGATTTTTTGGCTAAACGGTAAGCACCCTTGATGTGATGGGGGGGGGGGGGACTCTCTCCCGACTCCCCCCCCCCCATGTACAAAAATGTTATGACGCGCGCATGCCTCGGATACATGTGAGGATTTTCAAGCGTCTTCAAAATGGAACCCGAGAGTCGCATATTAAATAACACTTAATTAAGCAGCTACTGCTGGCTGAATCGATCGACACAAAATAACACAGATTGCTAAAGACAATGATAAACATGGTACATAAATGGATAACGAGGACTTAGCGGCTTAGCGGTTATTGCTTTTCTTCAAATTCGGATGTGACCACCGTCGAGAACGCCGCTGAAAATATACAGGGGAAGACTCAGTTTGCAAGATTCAGGATATTACAAACCGAAGAAGGTAAACATTTTTATGTTAATTGTACCTTGCTAATGCTTCGAAATGCTGACGTTTCGAACTGGATGTACGTGGCGCCGATACATGCCGCGTGACAATAATTTTGGTCGCGCACTCCACTGCTGGCGTGATTTTGTGTTTTTGACGGATGCTAAATCATTTGCCCACAGTAAAATTTACATATATTGAAAAGTCCAGCCTTATGAAATTCCAAGATATGGCACATGGCCAAAATGACAATTACCTACAACTCTTTTCACCAACCGACTAACTCATCGTTGGAGAACAATCTGGTCTTGTTATTGCCAAATAATTAGATTAATCCAATTTCTGACAAGGAATAGTTCTGAAATAAAACTATTCTGCGCTCAACAGTTGCGACATGTGAATCGAATGAAAATGGTCAATTTTCAGCCCAGTTGGGACTCACTAAATTGAAGTTTAATTCGAAAATGTCGTTTTTCTCCGAAAGACAAAACTACTTCAGGGGGAAAAGCCAGCCAGATTGCATTCTTGCTAGGGGCTACCTATATGCAAAGGCGAACGAAATTAAAATTTCCAGCCTTGCCAAAGAAATTTGATTTTGTGCACTAAGCTGTGAAAGACTAAATGGTCATAGCAGCGGAAAAGAAACGCACACGATATACTCACAGGCAACTTACCGGGGTCACCGGGATGCTCCCACGGGGAAACACGTAATAATTACCCTACCGGAACCATTAGAGGACGCACTGGAGAAAGAGAGCTGATCGCGCGTGAAAAACGGATTAAAATGGTCAAGTAAACGCACGGGGACCTACAGTGGAACTGCGGAAAAAATAGGGGTTACCCTGTGGGAATCTACAGTACAAGTACAGGGAAAATACTGGACCCACAGTGGAAATACAGGGAAAATATGTGTTACCCTGTGGGAACCCATAGAGGAAGTAAGGGGGAAATATGTGTTACCTATGGGAACCCACAGTTGAAGTAAGGGGGGAATAGGGGGTACCCTCTTTGAACTCACAGTCGAAGTACGGTGAAAATGCGGAGTATTCTTATTTACTTTGTGGGAAAGAAGGGTAACCCGCGAAAACACACGCTCGAAATCATCGATTTGTTATTTAGGCTGCTTTTTAATTTCCTAAGCGACTACAGCAATCAGTTTATTAGAAATGGCCATAATGCAAAAAAAGTGGAGACCTAGAAAAGTTATTGGTTTTACATTACTATACGCTACGCGACTGGCTAGAGAAACTCACGCCACTAAAACCAAAACCAATCGTGACTCGGTCACGCACTTTTTCCCGCGCTTCACATCAGCTATATGTATTTGCTTCATCCCAATACGTCACAGCCGAAAATTTCGGAATTTTTGAAACAGGGCAAATTTTATGGAAATTTTCGAAATGCGAACCATTTAACTGAGAATTCAAGAAATTCCGGAATGAAAATCAAATGGAACAGTAATTCCCGGGAAGGAATTTTGCAAAAAATTTGGGTATAGTTCCCGAGGTTGTCCTTTTTCCGGAAATTGTTGAAAATGCTGTTCCATTCACCACTTTTTCAAGTTTGTCGGTTTTAATCTGTGTTAGCCTGCTCTGTTGTAGCCAGCCTTGTTTACCTTCGGTTAATTACTGTTTCTACCTTAGACTTCTTTGAGGTGTCCTCAATTAAAAGTAATTTTCTACATCTGAAAAATGGTTGAAAATATCGTGCCATTGCACAGTCCCTTAATGTCTCAACTGTTACAATTAACGCCAACACTCTCTGTTTATCTGTAATTCTGTTGGGGGCGAACAAACCTCGTTCTGGTGTTGTTCATCTCAAATGCCGGCATGTTTCCTTCAATCAATCGGTGGTCTGTTCCACCAATCACAACCCTGCATTCAGGACACGTGCTTCGCTGCATGGCTTGTCCACACCCGCCAATCGTGTAGACATGTCCCTGGGGGCATTTGTACCAGCGGCCTTGAGACAAGGTCATCGCAGACACGATCTCTTTCTTTTCTTCAGGCGTTATTGGCGAGAGAAAGCGGTAGGCTTGCCTGCAAAGAAAAACAGAAATTATTTTTATCTTAAAATACCTTGAAAGGTCTGCATTATGGTAGTTTGTTCTTGCAAACATCCGACAAACATATCTTTTGTCACACAGGGCGTGACAGCCAGGCGTGAGAGATTTCGAAGATCGATTCCATTTGAAGCAGTAAGCATAGACGAGAGACCATGCTAAGGAGCTCCAGGCTGGACCTTTACATGTAAAAGTATAGTAAGGTAAGTTAAAGATGTTACATGTTTTAACAGGTAGAAAACTTTAGGTAACATTGTTTTATTCGTCGAAATTTCTTCTTGTAGCTTTTCTGTCCAGGAAATCATGACGAAATTAAGTGTCTCCAGAAGGTAAGCGTTCTTTACTATGAATACCTATTTTCTATAGCCCTCCTAGATGAGGTACGAGGGCGTGATTCAAGTACGATAAATAAAGCATATATACTTCTTGAAGAGAAGGGAATCGACTTGGAATTTTTCTCTTGATAACTGAAGCAGGCTCACGGAAATTTCTAACTTGTGTCCAGACAACCTGCCTTCATTTACCATCAACTCGGAATTTCCCAATCACCTGATAGTATCCAACTCGTGCAGCATCTCATCTAGTCTCTCCTCCTCCACTAGTCTGCCGCTGGATAGTTTATTTTGGACAGCCGACATCATATCAAGGTAATTCCTCTTTAGATTCAGGCCCACGTTCTTTACGTCGTGACGCAACAAACACAGCTCGAGTCGCAGGTTTTGTCGGCTAAATTCCACGTTGATATCTCGAAGTTCTCTCTCTGTAACTCCTTGGGACATAAGACGTTTTCTCAGATGCTCCAATTCCTTCTGCACAGAAAGACCTATGAAAGCGGCAGGATAAAACTACCTCTTAGATCATAGTGAGGTCATAATATCCAAGGCCAGAATATGACCCCGATAAGCTTCTGCCAAGGCTGAATATGTGTTCGAGGTATAATTCTATCATCGTGTCATACCTCAAGCTTGCCATATATTTGTTGGCGAAAACTATGTTCCACGTTAATGGCATAACGTCATAAGGGAAAGCTGGGCGCGATTAATGAACGCATTCACGAATGAGTTTTATTAGGTCGGCATCAGCTTCTCAGTTTCTCAGCTTCTACTGTTCTTTAGGAAGAAGAATCGGGATTGAGCTCTGGGCGATATTATAGGGTGAGTCAGAAATTGTTCACAGCGGGTACTCTCTCGACACATATTGAAGCTCAACGCATGTGTGCAATCAAACCGCAACCAGGATGTTTCTCTTCTGACCTTTGACTTTTTGGGGAATCAGAGCACGTTGAAAGGAAGTGATTTTGAACTGGTGAACAAGCACGCGTCTCTTTTGTATGGTATATAGTACTCTCAACTAAGGCTTATTGCAGTACAGATTTAGCGCTGATGACAGGACAAAGTAAATAAACTATTTGTAGATTTGACTCAAATACGTACGTACCTTCCAAGCGAATATAGGCACTTGGTTTCCCGAGGGGCGCAAGAAGTTGCTGATTCAATTTCTGGTTCATAACACAAAACCTCTCCATCAGCGTCACCTGGTTTTCAGTCACCGCCGCCACTGGTCCTTTGGTCATTCGCTCTACACTGCGTTCTAGCCTCCTCCACTCTGTCATTTCATTCTCTTCATTAAAAATCCTCTCTAGTTCTGCCAGACGAGTTTGCAATCTTCTTCTTGTTCCATCCATCTCACTTGGATGACCATGCGCGCGCACCTTCACTTTCTCTATGTCTTGTAGCCGCTGTTTGATGACATTGCCGTATCGCAGACTCGTTCGGATGGGAGTGGAACAACGAGGACATGACTTGAGTTGAATCACTTGACTCTCATCATCAGACATGTCCATGTATCTGTTGAAGATGAAAAGCACTACTTCGTAGTAAAAACTCCCAACCGAAACTGCGCTGTTAATTAGGTTACAATTACCAAGATTTACTTGGAGTGCCTGGAACCGAATCGATTATTCCCACCTACGAATCAAAATACTGATTGAACATTTCTCATAAGAAGCTTTGACATAAGCAAGAAGTTCCGAAAACGATAATATTCTGGATTTATACTAATACGAGTAATGTTACTACGGCAATGGCGACGGACAATGGCGACGGAAAAAAGACTAATTTTACAGTTCTTATTATAAAATTTTTTACCTGTCTAGTCCTGCCACTGCAAATATGTGTTTGCAGTCTGTAAGTTGAACGAAAAGCGTATGGTCCTCATCTTCCTCGCCGAAGAAGATCTCTGTAATTGGACGACCATCATTCTTGTCGCAAAGAGCGCAGACGCACAGTTCTCCGCACAAACCTCGACAAAAATGGCGTCTTCCACAAACCATGATTTTACTGCACGGTTCGTTGCATCTTGGCCTGTCGCATAACTCTCCACACAGGTTCGAACACTTGTAATGGCGACATTCCCACCTGCACATCTCGCAACACGGCACGCATGGCTCGCCACACGTTTTCTTGCAATCGCTGTGGTTGCACCGGTTTTCGCAGTTCCTGGAACAAGGTGGACAGGCCTTAATGCACGAGTCTCGACATTCATGAGAACAAACCAATAGGCGACCACACTTGGACCTGCATCGCTTGTGAATTCGTCCCATTCGACACTCGCCGCATGTTCCAGAACACTGGTGACCACACTCCAGTGTAGCCGAGCAACGGACTGGACAATCTTCTGGGGTGGTACAGCAGGCGACTCTCACATCGTGACGACATGGCCACTCACTTTTCTTTACCAGCGTTTTGCATTTTTGCGTGCACGGTTCTCCACAGCGCTTTTGACACCTATGGCCACACTTTGGAAGGACTTTCTCGCACTGTGTCTTACACTGAGTTCTGTTCAAGTCACTGCCGCATCTCAATGTGTTGTCGTGTCCACACAATGGTAGCGTTTTCTGTACCATAACTTGACAATTCGTTTCGCACTCTTCAAAACAAAGTTTGGGACATGCGTGAGAACAGCCTTTGATGGTTCTGCGGCACGACTCTACACATTTGTACCTCTTGTGCTCAACGTCACGAGGGTGGCACAGCTGTTTACAGGCATGACCGCACTCCAGGCGCACTTTACATAGACGCTCACATCCCCCGTTAGGGACTTTTTCCTTGAAATCTTTGGCTAATTTCACCGACACTTCTGCACCATGAATCTGGCAGACAAGTCGCAAACGTTTTCCGATGCTTTCAGTCGCTTTTAAATCCGCGACAATCCTACCCCAGATGTCACTGTGTCGAGAGAAAAGGCCAAAGTTTCCAATGCAGTAGAAACCCTTTTTGGCCCGAGAGAGCGCGACACATGCGCGGTTTACAATTTGGACGAAGCCAACTTTCTCGGTTTTGTTGCTGCGCACGAGCGAAAGTAGAATAATGTCGTTTTCTTCACCTTGGAAGTTGTCAACTGTCGTCAATCGGACACTTCTCAAAGTTTGATCGTCTTCCTCTCGGAGGCAGTCTCTAATGGCAAACATCTGACCCATATAGGTTGTCAGAAGTGTTATTTGATGGGTTTTGTAGCCTTGCTGTAGTAAATAACGACACAGCGCCACTAGATACCTAGCCTCGTGCTCATTGACAGGACTGTGCGTCTGATCACAGGACATCTCCAAATAGTTGTGGTCGATAAAGAACATGTTTTTCTTCATTCCTTTGATGTCTTCGTATTTCTCCACTGACTCATGATTCTCCAGATCGTCGTAGATGTGCTTCATCAAGGCAGCAATCTCAGGTCTCATGCGATGTTGAACGGACAGTCTTTCACACTGAATTCCAACATTCACCATTCTCTCGAACAGTGACACATCCAGTTTGTACTTCTTGGCTAATTCATAGACTGCGGGGGTGGGTCTTAGTTGCTGGTGATCTCCAATCAGAATCAAGTGCTCGCATCCCTGTGTCAATGACGTAATAATGTGACCCTCCAGTACTTCAGCGGCTTCTTCAACCAGAACGATTTTGGGGCGAATCCGCTGTAGAATCCCGCGGTGCTTGCCGGCGCATGTAGTTGTCATGCCAATGACACGTGCTTTCTGAAGAACAAACAAGTTCTCCTCTTGAATCAACTCACTCCTGCGAGCCGACAACCTTTCGTACTCAGGCTGGTTTGTCTGTACCTGCTGCAAATAGTGCTTCTCGGCTCTTTCCAGCCACAGTCTGTAAATCTTCCAGCGCTGCTGCTGCGATAGACGTTGAGACAGGAATGCACACTTTTCTTCTTCTTCAGACATGACTTCCGTCTCTTGAAGATTTTTGCGTAACTGGGTGGGCTTTCTGGTGTCTTCGGTTTCACAAATGACCACTTCTGAAGGCTTGATGGCACTGCTGGAGTCGTCTTCTTCGACATCGTCCTCGTTTGCGAAGGTCCGAAAAGATTGTTGCATCTGAAAATCTTCCTTGTGGGGACCATAATCATCTCGGTCTCTGAAATCTTTAGCAGCCGCGCGTCTTTCAACGCCAAGCCATTCGCAGAACAGATCAGGGGCGCTTCTCTTTTCGTGTCTCTCAAATTCTCTCTCAAACCATTTAGCGTGGCGCTCGAACATAAACTGCTTCAGAACTTGGTAAGACACAATTCCTCTTCTAGAAAACTTCAGCACAGTTATGGACAGCTCCAGTTGTCCATTTTCTCTAATCTCTCTGATTTTCTTTCCAGCTTTTGTTCTCGCTCTGGCTATCCTTCCAGGGATTTCTCTACTTTCACGAGCCTGTTCTCGAAGAAATCTGAGCATATACGGCTCCAGCTTCTCACTCTTAGAACGTCCACCAACGCGAACAATCCCTGTCAACAAAATGGGTTCTGTTAGCTTTTCCAGAAATTAAAAAGGTCAAGATTAAACTGCCCTACTCAAAGCTCTTTCTTACTCTTTCATCCTTCAAAAATAGCTCCATATTGAAGTGAATGCGACCAAAAGAATAAAAAAATAATTTTAAAGTTACCCACCGCGTTTGTTAAACAGGATTACAAATGGGGGTGTAATGAAACTTCAAGAACACTCATGAAACTTAAGCTAGTTTCACGAGTTCAAGAATTGCTCTGAGACGTATTTCGATCACAGGAAGCCAACTATGATGATGTGATATTGTAGAGCAGAACTCCACAAATAATAAAATCCCGTAAGGAAGTGAAGATGAATAACAGTGGCGAGGATCGAAATGGTTTATAAGTTGGACGTTTCCAAAATCTTGTCCAAGAAGCAATTCTATCTACTAAGAACGTTTATTTCACAAATTCGCACCTGTCATTGGTAACAGCCCTTCCAGGAACTGATCCAAGGCGTGGTTCGTGTACGACACCATCAGGATTGGTGACCGTTCTTCCTCGTCCTCCCAGAGCGAGGCTGTGTCCAGAAGAACACGCGCAATCTTCAAACCCACGTAAGTCTTTCCAGTCCCTGGCGGTCCTTGAATGATGGCAAACCTCTTGGTCAGCGCTAACTGGAACGCTCGCAACTGTGAGTCGTTGAAACCCAGGTTGTCTCGGTAGCGTCGTAAGTTGTAGGCATTTAGAAGAATTCGGCTATCGGTGGATAGGCTACCCTCTCTTTCGTCCTCTGACGGCAACATCAGAGCATCATTGCCACTACTCAAATCATTCTGTGCTATACCAGTCATGTCGTAAAAACCTTGTGTTTTACACTCATGATCTGGAGGATCAACAACCTGCTTGCATTCTACAATGTGCTCTTGGAAAGGCAGGCTATCAGGCGTGATTTCTTTAAACGCTTCCAGAACGTATCTGTACGCTTCAAAGAAGGCTTCAGACTCCACCATGTCAAATTGCGTCTTTGCCGCCATAAAGCGATTCAATTTATCGAGCTCTTCGCCTTCAAATTGAACATCAAGCTCGCCGAAGGAAAGTTCTTTGGGATCTCGACTCTCGACTGTCGCAAACAGAGGAGTGTAGAAGTCATCAGCTGAGAGGCAGAGAACGGACCCAAACTTCAAACGTTTGCTCTTTTCCCATGGGATGTTCCTCGCACTGTGATGAAACGCGTCGAACCGGATTCTGTAAACCATTCCCTTTGCACTACATACGGGGTACAGCACTGTGACGTCGCGGTAGAAGTGCACGTCTTGTGTTTCTTTGCTGTCATGGTTACCGCTCCTTCCAAAGCCACCGTTGTCCTTTCGAAGCTGTAGGATTCCCTTACGCAGAGGCAAAACGAAGTCTGCCCTGACAAGCCGAAACTGTACATCTAAGTAATGCTCCAGATCCCTGTAACGATGTCTAACAACGTTCACGCGAAGGAAGGGCTGGTAAGTCACGCTAAGGTCTGCAGCTTGTGGAAAAACGCTGAGTTCTCGAAAACTGCGAGGGGGATCAACTTCGGGTTCTTCTTCCTTTCTACACACAGAATCGAATTCTTCATCGGTAACTTCTTTATGCAATTCTCTGACTTGTCGGACTCTCTTTTCCAACGTAGTTGTGTTCTGTAAAAGCCTTCTAGCTTTTAATTCCGCGAAAGTGTGTTCGAGTTGAAATACAGGAATGGAGTGCACAATTTCGCGTCCAAATCTTTGCAAGAATTCAAGAAAGACTTCCGCCAAACGCGAGATCATATCAGAGGGTTGGAACTCTTCTCGGTTAGATACTGCGTACGATAACATTCGACTAATGAAACTCGACACGTGTACAGTCAGAAACTTCGTTTCAATCACGAGACGTAGAATGTCTTCGGCGTGATGTCGCACCGCGTTTGGCGAGCAACAAAGATGAATAGCCCGAATAATCAGCTGCATCAGATCACGTCTTATCTCCCTGGATTTCAGCAATGCTTCGAATCGTTCACGCTTGATAGCGAGTTCCAAGATTCCATCTTCAGGAGACTTTGAATGACAAATTTCCTCCAAGGCCTTGTACCCAAGAGGCGATGGGAATTCTTCTCCTTGAGGTCCACCCGCCCAACCTGCCCCTACTCTCTCATCTGTTGTCCGTCTTCGTTTTGGCGAGTGTCCCCGTGAATCACGTGGTAAATCAGCTCTATCACTGCGTCTTCTGTCTTCTCTTCTCCTGGAATCAGTAACTTCACTGTAACATCTCTTGCGCGCTGACCGCATTTTTATTTTCAATTTCCAAACCCGTGGTCCACGTTTTCGAAGAGCAGAACTTGTCTGGCTTGGGAAGGTGACTTCATCATCGATAAAGACCCTGCTGAAGGAAGACTTAATAAGTTGAACACATGAGCAAGATGGTTTTCCTGAGGGAAAACGTGATACATCTATAACGCAGGAACTAAACTGCTTTGACAATGAACAGCGTAGAAAGAAAGTCGCGCGTAACAGTTGGGAGGCACTGAAGTTAGACTAGAGGATGGCAAAGTAACATTTTTGAACTTTTTATTTCGTAGATGAAATTATGAGAAAGATCTTTGGGATGGCACGCATTGTCCCAAACTTGGCTATTTAAGAAAACCTCGACCATCTAAATTATTTGCACCCACTGTCTTAATTTATGCTGTTTTAAATACAAAGCATTTTTCTCTTTGCTATATACTGACATGAGGCCTAGAGAATACAAACTAAAGAAACTGAATGTGCATGTTTATTCTTTTGCTTGGCTCCAGACTTTAATGTATCGAAAGCAGCCTTTTATTAGAAACTTTGAATGAAAAGAAACAGGACGCGAACAATCATTGAAATCGATGATTGGAAAATCAATCGATCAAGGGATAACAATCGATGGAGATTATTCGATTGCTGATTGGCCCACTTTCTTTAGAAAGGGCCAATAGCAAAGTAGCAACTTCGATCACCAAACGACTATTCCAATGGGAAAGTAATTACTAAACGAGAAACTTATCAACCTTTCTTGGAAAACAAAGGGAGCTAGACGGATTGAGAAAGACCTTTACCTTCACCTTGAAAAGCTTGAAAAGCATGAAAACCAAGGTTATCACGCCTCCAACAGAAGCTGACGAGATTCGTGAAGAATTGAAATTGGCGGTCCTACTGAAGCCATGTAAACTATGACAACGACCTTCAAAAATCCCTCAAAGAAAGTCCATCTCCTGACCAAAATGACACTGTCATTCCAATACCAACTACAGCTTTATTCTGTCCTCCAACATGCATGGACACCGTTCACTACGCATTGGAGCAAAGCGTTAATGGCGAGTCGGTGAGATTACGTCTTACCATGGCAGCCCAGACCACCTCGTTACGCAAGCGAGAACAACATTTGTCACAACATGCATACCCAGCGAGTGACGATCTTAATTTTGTAACTTAATATTTCAATATTCTTGTATGGCGGAAGAGCCCCCAAGGGGGAGCTATGCAATATATATGTATCCATCTATGTTCGTTAGAAGGATTTTTGTTAATAACTGGGTTACAATACAATACCAGCCGTTGATGAACACCATCAATACAAAACCTCAGAGCATATCATACAAGACAAAAAAAAGGTGCATTTGTTAGAGTGAAAAGTATTACAATCCCGACTCACGAGGCGAGTGATTATCGATTGGCCAATTAACTAACAGGAAATTGATTAGTATCGATTGATTTTCCAATCATCGATATCTTCGAGTCTCTTGGAATGGGGTTGAATTAAATTAAACACATGTAAACAACCAGTCTATCACGTGCAAAGGATTAGTATAGGCACTGTGTAACGCTAGCCAAGAAGGGGTATAAGCCACAGCAACGAGAAAGTGTTTTAGCTTCTTTTACTTACTCTCTCGGTTAGGTTGGTCTCTTGAAGTCAGACGATATCGTAAACTGAAGATGTAAAGACAGCATAAATTTATCATCGTGGTTTACGTCATTTCACGCTGTTTTGTATGGGACGATAAAAATTATCAAAGCAACAATATTGAGTATATGTTGTCCCAGCTCATCAATAAATTTAATACAGAGACATTCTGTCTTCTCACCTGCGAACCCTACTGTTAAAAATCGTATACTCTAAATCTTCTCTGTAATTAAAACTTTTATCCATTTCGACTGCGCAAAAGAAGGACATTGATTGGGGTTATAATTTCCGAAAAAAAAATTCATGGTCGCAGTAAACGCCAAACGACAACAAAACCCCCAAATTCGGAGATGGCCTGCACCTCTTTACAACCTCTATTTTGATTCGTTCTTGTTAATCTGCACCTCTTTTGTTGTTAAGACTAGGGGCATTGTTTGTGTTGTTTACCCATTGTCTCGTTTGGCCAATTATAGAGACCCTTGTAAACGGTGCGTGCTCGCCCCAAATTCGTAATAAATCATTCTCGATGAAGACAGGTACTTTCTTTCTGTTCGGATTGAAACTGCTATTGATGCGTATAATAAACACACTACATCTACGAGTTATGCAAACACAGTCGACATGACAGCCAGCGGCGAAAGTTTGGCCATTTCGGTGTGTGGAACTTATCGCTACACCCATCTTTGAGGTCTCAAACAACACAATGTGCAACACATTTTCATGTTAAAATCTGAGCCAGGCTTAAGTAATTCCAAAAGTTCAGTCTAATTTCGACACAGAACCTTAAAATCATTTCCTCCCTTGCCATATTGCTGAGCTATTAATAACACAAGCAAACTTGCAGTCGATACATGGGGTGTTTACATCCCAGCGCAAATAAAACGATCTCAAGGAGATTATCTTAGCGTTAAATCCCTAACACTTCGGCAAACGTGTTACAAAGCAAGTTGATTTACGGTTGGATTAGCTGCAAGACTCCAGCTATCGCGCAGTTAACACTTAGAGATCTTGTCTTACAAGAATGTTGCGCAGGATCGGATTCCGACGAACCTTTGCATGAAATATGTTATTTTCCATCGCTCGACCAGACTTTTTGAAAAAAGTAAAAAAAAAAGGTCGTTTTGGGTCCATTAGCTACTCCAGTTTTGTCAATAGTTCTTTTGTTCGCTGCATTTAGTACTTATAAAGTCTAATTCGAATTGAAATATTAGCCCATCGACGGAATACGTTTTAAGAGAGAGCGATCGATGAACCAAGCATCAGCTTTCGCGTGCGTACAACGTATAGAAACATCATAATCAGCTTCCTCCTACCTTGATCTGACCTGGAGTTCGTCTAGGATACTTCTTTAAAAGTTAACGAAATGCGACGAGCTACGGTAAAAAGCAACAACAACCTCGCAATTTGTTTTCTGCTTGTTTTTCCAGCTTTCCGGGAAGCTTCCAAAAGGATTCTGAGAAAGACAACTTCTTTGTGACTGGTTGCTGTAACGAGCCAATCACAGAAGCTGAATTCATTCGCGTGACCCCCACGTAATGCAATCCGCCAGCGGAACACTCTTAAAGGTATTAAAACAGTCAAGTAAAAAGTACTGAGTTCTCTTGCTGCATCAGCGGCAAGTGTATGGCCTCATTGGAATGTTACTGGTGAAGTTCTGAAGTGTGACCAGCAAGATGAATGCTTAAGAACAGCTATTTCCTCTGGTACTATTGCCGTTGCGTGACTGTGCATGTACCTTTCAAATGACTCTGACAGAAAAACCTTTTAAAGAAACTTTCTTATGTTCTCGAGCAAGATGACGAAGCTTTTCGACGGCGCAAGGCCACGAACTGCTTCACAGATCTGACAGATTGTAAGGCTTTGAGTTATTAGTCTGCGGAAACTGCGAAATATTAGTTGGATTATAAAGTGCAGCAAATCCGGAAAAATCCGCATTGCATCGATCAATGCGTTGAAACAGCATATGACTTCCTAGAATCTCTAAGGAAAGACTTTGTTTTGTAGAAGTTTGAGACCCTTTTTCCGGTTATTCAGTTAACATAATTACCGCCGTTAACACCACATTTTAACACTTAAAGCTGGGGAAGCTCATTTTTGAAGTCAGAGTGTAAAGTCCTTTAACGTGGCACAAAAACTGTCCCACAGAACTGTTATATAAAAAAATCCCTGCTAAAAAAAAAGTAAAACAAACAATGGGGCTGCTCCCTATGACAGTTCCCCCCCCCGCCCCGCCCCGCCCCGCCCCAGCACACGGCTTCGACTCACAGACTCGCACATTAGTTTTACTTGTAATAAAGACTCAATCAAAATATACTAGCAGAATTTTGTGCATCCCCGAGAGGTAATTAGCTATTTTTACTTCTACAGTATATTAGTGCAGAAATTATTGATGAAACTATGTAATGACAGTATCAATATTTAAAAGTATCTTCTAACACTAAAAATTAAGGAGCTTAGAGTTTGTTTTACACCTAGGAATCAGACGAGCTAGTTGACTCTGCAATGTGAAGTATTCCGTTTGTTAATTGACCAATTAAGCAATGAAAAATTGTATTGGTCAACAATAGTACAACAGTACAAAGCTGGTATTTAGATGTAACGAAGAAGTTACCCCCTTTACTTCTTCTAATCAACTACTTAAAAAAAACCCTCTAAAATCATCCTCCACAAATCGCCCTTTCTTTAAAAGTATCAATACAAATTTAAAAATTGATATGCTAGTTAATGAGGCTCTGGTATTCTGCATGTTAAGGGGGCCCACCCTGGCAGGGGTGGGAGGAGGGGGGGGGGGGCAAAACCTGAACCCTTGGAACTATAACTTAGCAACTTGACGATGCTAAAGAGGGGTAAACTGGTCCCTGTCCCAACCCTGATAGTGGGTATATTGCCAAGGATGGCCATTGCACTTACTGTGGGGCAAAGTGCAGCCTACGAGGGACTTCCCTAGCAACCGAGCTTTATTTACAAGGCACCTATAATAAGCTAACAGTAACGAATAACAACTGAGATGCAGATAAAAAACTAAATTAGTGGACTAAGTGATCTACATTCTGATGAAGGGTAGGAGGGACAAAGCTACCAGTCGAGGGCAGGAGGGAGCGAAGCAGAGAACAACATAGCTTTACAAGTAGTTCACAACAGAGACAGGGTGAATAGCGACCAGATTTTACTAAATGGAGATTGGCAGAGAGTAGTGCTTGCTTAGAGCATGCCATGTTTTCATGTAAGCATGTATGGGAAATCACTGGGAGCTTTGTCAATATTCACTGTAGTTAGAAATTGATCCTGACCTATCGAACACCGTGTAGCTGTGAGTTTGCAAGACTAGCTATACTTTTGATGTGAAGCAAAGACTGTAGAGAGCCCATTAACGACAGATTCAGTGCCTAAACTTCTTATTAAAACCGTCCTCAGTTTTCTGCTTCATCTAAAATGATATAATTTTGTAAGTTTGCCTGTTCAGACCAAGCTGGATGGTTTGCACCGTCCATCTCAGGAGCCAACTCATTCCCCTCCTCCAGTCTATGATTTGCTCCGCCAATCACAGCTTTACATTCAGGACACGTGCTCCTCTGCATTGCACCACCGCATTCGCCTATAGCATAGATATGCCCTCTGGGACACTTGAACCAATGACCTTGAGAGAGACCCATTGCTGACACGATCTGTTTTCTTTCTTCTGATGTCAACGGAGAAAGACAGGGGTACGATCCTCTAGAAAAAAATGATATATTTAAAACAATGCCAATGCTAAATGCTTCGTATAGATAAACTGCTCATACTTTCAAGATTATCCATGTACTTTGTCCATCTTACCTGTTGTCCCTCCTACAACAATACCACCCACAACGAAGCCTACGCTCGTCCTCTAAACTACTTTTTACTGTAGCTACTGTTAACTCTGTGACATACGGTGAACGCGACTTTTCAATTGCCGCACCTATATTATGGAACAGTTCAACGGATTCTATTAAAAATACAACATCTCTTTCATGTTTTAAATCTGCCCTCAAAACATTCTTAAAGCAAACAATTTTAGTTTTGATTTGTTCTATGAGGAACTCTACCAGCTTTTACTTTTCATATAGTAATGTAATCGCATTGAGTTTCTTTGAAATGCGCCCAAAAACTTTATCTATTATTATTAAACGAAAATTATATTCATGGTCGCTATCAAGTCGTCCCTAGTCCAATTCCGTCAAAATTAGGGCACGAAATAAAATTATGTGTAAACGAGGCTTGTCAATCACCTGACTGCTGCTATCCTCTCCGACAACTCATCGAGTTTCTCAGTCTCTATGAGTTTACCGCTGGACAGTTCTTCCCGGACATCTCTTATGACTTGACTAGAGGATTCATCTAACGTCAGCTTAAAGCTTGTGACGCCGTATTCCAGTAAACACAGCTCAAGTTGCAGATTAAGTCTGGTGAATTCCAGATTGATGTCTCGAAATTCTCTGTGTGTGACTCCTTCGGACATGAAACGCTTTTTTAAGTTCTCCATTTCCCCTTGAAGGAAGGCGCCTGGCCAAAAATTAAAAGAAAAGAAAACTTGGGATAACCACGAAGCTGAGAATATTCCATAATAGAGGTTACTGAGCGATTAAAAATAGACGAAAATATACCCTTTAAACATTTACATCGAAAACTCTGAAAGGCATTGTGGTCATATGATGGCGGTGGGTCGTACGCCGGGCTGTCGATCGATGAAGTCACGACATTGTCACTTTGTTCTTTGGCAAGGGATATTTGAAAATTGTTATCACAGTGTCTTCATCAAAACAGTTATCTACTGTATTGATGAAAAGAAGCGAAAAGACGGGGAACTTTAAAAAACATGCTGAGGGTCCCTGAGGTGTGGAAAAGTACCGTCCCTTTAATAAGGTTCAATCATACTCAACAAACATCTTTTCCAAATCTCTAATATCAAATTCGATTGGCGTACTATTTCAGGAAGAAGGCGGGCTTAATTAATGGAGGTGGGCTTCTTGAAAATGTTCTTGAGAGAGTAGGGAAGAGGTGCTTAAAACATGGGAGAAAAGGGAAAAAGAGAATTTACGATGAACGCATAAGCCGAAAAGATAAAAACATGAACGTACCTTCCAAGCGACTCTCAGTCCTTACTTGGCTGCGGGGGACACTAAGAAGATTATCTTTCAGTCGCTGGCTCATAGCGCAAAATCGTTCCATTAGTGTCACCTGGTTCTCAGTCACAATTGCCGATGCCCTCGATCCTTTGGACATTCGTCTCAGACTTCCGTCTAACCTCTTCCACTCCTTCATTTCGTCCTCTCCGTTAAACGTACCCTTTAGGGCTATCAAGCGCGTTTCCAACCTTTCCTTCGTCTTGATTACGTCATCAGACTCTCCACGCACCTTCCTCTTGACTTTCTCGATGTCGTGTAGCTGCTGTTTTATGACATTACCGTATCGCAGGCTCCTGCGGATTGTAGTCCTGCAACGGGGACAGCATTTCAGTTGAATCACGTGACGGCCAACTGAGTCATCGTTTGTCGTATCCATGTACCTAAGGAGCAATCGCATCTAACTGTTATTAAATGTTCTAGTCTGAAGGGGTTAAAGGAAAACTCTCTGAGGCATCTATCTGTTTACCACTGGGAAAAGAAAGGATAAGCAAAGAATTATGAATCATTCCAATATAACCTAGTAAAATATTTCTAGTTTTCACAAGCATTCATTTAACTTTGACAGAAAGAATCTATTATTCCTAAAGCGCTTCTAATTTTCTTTGAAAAAAAAACAGGGCGTCGTTTTCGAAATTTTTTTTACAGCTAACTACTTACCGTAATGATTCGATTTAGTGCACGGGCATTGAATAAATCTTTGAAGCTCATCTTGTTAAGTAAGTTATCTAATCACAAAAGGAAAATAATGATAGAATTCCATTCACCTTCACATTTCACCCTCAACAACCAAGCAGCCACGCAGGAAAATCCGCACACAACCCACAATTCCTCGATTCGCTCCTACGAGGGGATAACGCTCGAAACGTCAGCTTTCGAATCTCTTTACGGTGGCCAATTCACATTATAAACTCATTTGATAAAACCAAATTATGTTGTAATACTCTCCACCGACGCAGCACCACAGTTTCTTTAGAAAACTGTATGATTTGATTTAGCTCCCCCCCCCCATGCTCCTACCAGCAGGCCATTTTGCATAAGCAAAACGTCCCCACCCATTTGAAGACGTCTATTGTAAAGGGCTACCGCCTTTACGATTCATACCTACACTTAACAATGGGTGTATCTCTTCTCATGTTAAATACGGCTCAGTTAACTTACTTAACAAGATGAACTTCAAAGATTTATTCAATCAAATTATCTTGCAGATCAAATCATAACTGACAGTGTATAGACCACTTTCATAAATGGCGGCCAATTATAAATTCTTTTGACAATATTAAAATTAGCCTTACTAACCTCATTTTGAAGTCAGTAATTCAAAAGAATTTTACACTGAGACGAGGTCAGTAAGGCTAATTTAAATGCATATAAAAGAATTGTTAATTGGCAGCCATTTATGAAAAGGGTCTATGAGAAGGTACATGCTAAACAAAGTGTCATAAATACCTGTCAAGATCCGACACAGCGAAGGTGTGTTTACAGTCTGGGAGCTGAATGAACAAGGCATCTTCTTCGTCTTCTCCACCTAAAAAGATTTCGGTGATTGCATCTCTACCGTTTTTCTCGCAGACGGCACAAATGCAGACCTCTCCACACAAACCACGACAAGGGTGGGGATAACGCCTACTTCCACACTTGAGAATCCTGTTGCAAGGTTTGTCACATCTTGGACGATTGCACAACTCACCACACCGTTTGTCACACATGTAATGGGCACACCTCCACGCGCATTTGTGACTGCACGGCACGCACGCCTCTCCACATTGGTGCTTGCACTTTGCGTGGACACAACGGTTTTCGCACAGCAAGGAACATGGCGGACAGGACATTGGGCATGGCTCTTTACAAAGATGAGAACATACCAGCACACGATCACACCTCGATCTGCACCGTTTGTGCACCCGACCCATTCGACACTCGCCACACTTTCCAGAGCACTGGTGACCACATTCCAGAGTGGCTACACAGGGGACTGGGCAATCTACTGAAGTGGCCGAGCAAGCAATGGTGACTTCATGTCCACATGGCCAATCCGTTCTCTTTTCGAGCTCTGTGCATCGTTTGGTACAAGGTTCACCGCAACGACTCTGACAGCGATGAGAGCACGTGGGTAGAATTTTATCGCACCGCTCTCTGCATCGCACTCTTCTTGAGTCCTTGCCACATCGTACTGTTTGCTTGTGTCCACAAGACGGCAGTGTTTTTTCCACAAACTCAGAACAGTCTGTTTCACACTTTTGGTAACAAAGCTTAGGACAGTCATGGTCACATCCCTCGATTTTCTTAGCGCATGGCTCTCCACAACGATACTCCAAATGCTCGGTGTCATAAGGATGACATAACCGTTTACACGCATGACCACACTCCAGACGCACTTCACATGGCCGCTGGCATCCCCCATCGGGAGCGTTTTGTCTAAAATCTTCGGCTGTTTCGGCCATCATCTCTTCATGGTGGATTTGACAGACAAAAGGCAACGCGTTTCCAATACTACCACTTTTGTTTAAATCTGGTACAATCTTTCCCCAGATCTCACTGTGCTTAGAGAGAAGAGCAAAGTTTCCAATGCAATAGAGTCCTTTCTTGGCGCGTGAAAGAGCCACGCATGCGCGGTTCACATCTGATATGAAGCCAACTTTTTCGTCTTTGTTGCTGCGCACGAGCGAAAGAAGAATGATGTCACTTTCTTCACCTTGAAAGTTGTCCACGGTCGTAAGACGTACGTGCTCCAGCTCTTCACTTTTGGCCGCTTGGAGACAGTCTCTAATGGCAAACATCTGTCCTGTGTAGGTTGTCAAAAGAGTGATTTGATTGGACGAGTATCCTTGTTGCAGCAAATAGCGACACAGCGCAACTAAAAAGGTAGCCTCGTGCTCGTTTACATGGCTGTGCGTTCCATCGGAAGAACACTCCAAATGGTTGTGGTTGATAAAGAACATGTTCTTCTTGATTCCTTTGATGTCTTCGTATTTCTCCACTGACTCATGATTCTCCAGATCGTCGTAGATGTGCTTCATCAAGGCAGCAATGTCAGGTCTCATGCGATGTTGCACGGACAGCTTCTCACACTGAATTCCAACTTTCACCATTCTCTCGAACAGCGATACATCCAGTTTGTACTTCTTGGCTAACTCATAGACTGCTGGTTTGGGTCTTAGTTGCTGGTGATCGCCAATCAGAATCAAGTGCTGACAGCCTTTCGTCAAAGACGTAATAATGTGAGCCTCTAGTACCTCAGCAGCCTCTTCAATCAAAACGATTTTAGGGTGAATCCGTTGAAGAATGCGGCGGTATCTGGCGGCGCAGGTCGTTGTCATGCCAATGACACGTGCGTTTCGAAGAACATGGAAGTCTTCTTCAAGCATTAACTCAAACTTACGTGCCAATGCCCTTTCGTAGTCAGGCTGCTTTTTCTTAAGTTGATTTAGGTAATGGTTTTCTGTCTTTTGAACCCACAATCTGTAGAGCTTCCAGCGCTGATTCACTGACAATTGTTTCAGGTCATGATAACGCTTTTCTCCGTCTTCAGACGTGACAAGCTCTTGTTGGAGATTTCTGCGCAGCCCAGCTGGGTTGTTAGTGTCTTTTGCTGTACAACTGGTTACCTCAGAAGGTTTGACTTCGTTTTCTCCATCGTCGTCTTCGAAATCCTCTTCGTTTGAGAAGTTACGAACTGACACCTGCATTTGAAAATCTTGGTTGCCGTTGACATCACGGTCAAGTTTCTTCTTGGAGTCCCTGCTTGCTATAATGTGAACGCCCAACCAGTGACACAACATATCGTTTAAGCCATGGATCTGTTCCCTCTCGAACCACCTGACATGACATTTTGACATAAACTGCTTTAGTATTTGAAAAGACAGAATTCCTCTTCTTGAAAATTTCAGTACAGCAGTACAACGCTCCAGAGATCCATCTTTTTCTAAGTCTCTCAATTCATGTCGAACATTTTTCAGTGCTGTAGAAATTCTGCGAGGAGTTTGCATGTTGGCAGTGGCTTGATCTCGTCGAACTTTAAGGGAGCAACACTTCAACTTGTCACTGCAACGTCCACCGACACGAACAATCCCTGTTAAGAAAACCACGCTATGATTAACTTATATAACAGAAGTTTAAGCACAGAGGTTTCTGAACAATGCACTTTCATCATATTGCCAAAAATCTCACGTTTACGGATGGAATCTGAGAGCTTGGAAATATCATCGACTGCAAAATCCCTCAAAATGGTCTCGAGACAGAGCCTAGGGAAACGCTTGGTTTACTGAAGGTTCTAACGAAAACAAACTCTTGTTGCGTTATATGGGACAGGCAATATAATGCTCTATTAGACCCCCCAATAGGAAGAAATATTCGATGCTTTCAAATTTTATTCCAGTCGGCATAATGTGCTTGCAACTTTGTCGCATACTCAAGAATTACGACTCGATCATGCGCGAGTTCACGTATAACCTGGTGAGCTCTTGCCCAGTGGAAAAGAGCGTTTCACATTGGCGGAGTATGACAGTGCAGATCTACTAGTGTACTCTTACCTTCAGCTGGTAGACCACCCAAGAACTCGTCCAAGGCATGGTTAGTATAAGACACCATCAAGATTGGCGAATGCTGTTCTTCGTTTTGCCAAAGCAAGGAGCTCTGCAAAAGAACACGTGCAATCTTCAAACCAACATACGTCTTTCCAGTCCCTGGTGGCCCTTGAATAACGGCAAATCGTTTGGTCAATGCCATTTTGAATGCTCGCATCTGTGACTCATTAAAACCCAGGCTCTCTTGATCGAGTTGCAGGTCGTAAACATTCACAAAACCTTCAGGTCGCCCTTTAGCCAAGTCGCCATCACTGGTTAAATCATTGCTGTCAATCGAGCACGAATCGCTTGGGACGGATGCCAACTCCCTACTAGTACTTGCAGGGACAACTGAATCGTCCTCTGACATCAACTCATCCACGATTGACTTCCGCTGTGGTGTAAGTGTACCGTCCGCTTCATCTTCTGTTATGCCACTCATGTCGAAGAATCCGTTAGTCTTATTCTCATAATCAGGCGCCCCGACATCTCGGCTGCATTTCACGATGTGTTCGTGGAACGGCAATTCACCGGGTTCGATTTCTTGCAAGCCTTCCAAAACGTGTCTGTACGATTCGAAGAACGCCGGGGACTCTACCATATCAAATTTCTCCTTTTCCTCCACAAATCGATTCAAGGTTTGGAGCTGGACACCTTCAAATCGCACTTCAAGTTCGCCAAGGCAGAGCTCTCTTGGATCGCGATTCTCAACCGTCGCAAACAGAGGAGTGAAGAAGCCGTCGGCCGATCGTGAGAGACAAAGAAGGGATCCAAACTTGAGTAACTTGCATTTGTCCCACTTCACGCGCCGAACACTGTAGTGAAACGCATCAAACCGGATCCGGTAAACCATTCCCTTTCCATTACATACAGGATACAACACCGTGACGTCACGGTAGACGTGGACGTCCTGGGCACGATTGCTGTGGTTTGAACCAGTTGTGCCCGGGGCACGGCAGTCCTTTTGAAGCTGCCTTATTCCCTCGCGTAAAGGCAGGATAAAGTCTTCTCTCAAAAGTCGAAACTGTACGTCTAAATAGTGCTCCTGGTCTTTGTAACTCCCATCTACAACGTTGACGCGAAGAAAAGGCTTGCTATGAATTTTAAGGTCTTCAGCTTCAGGGATGACACTAATTTTGCGGAAATTCTCTGGTGGTGTTAGCTGAGATTCGTCTTCTTGTCCTCGCGCAGCCTGGATTTTCCGACGAATTAGTTCATCTCTGTACTCTCTAACTTGAAGAAGTTTCTTTTCCAGCACGTCTGTGTCCTCGTGTAACAGACTTTTATCTTTCAACTCTCTCAGTGTTTCACTTAGCTGGGCAAGAGGGATGGAGTCGACAATGCCTCGCCCAAATCTCTGTAATAACTCCAGAAAAATCTTCGCCAAACGAGAGATCAAGTCAGAAGGCAGAAAATTACCGTTTAGCTCTGAATTATATGACATCTGGCTAATGAAACTAGAGAGATGCAGACACAGAAAGTTCGAATTGATCACAACACGTAGCAAACGTTCGGCATTTTCTTTTACATCATTTGGTGAACAGCAAAGATGAATGGCACGAATTACGAGTTTCATTAGGTCGGGTCGTATGTCTGTCTCGGATTTCAGGAGAGCTTCAAACCTTTTAGATTTGTTAGCGAGATCCAAGATTCCATCTTCAATAGAGCCTGAATTACAAATTTCCTCCAAGGCTTTGTACCCTAGAGGGAGTGGGTCTCCTGTTCCCTGTGTTCCCCCTGTCCAAGCTTCCCCTCCCCTCTCGTCTGTTATGCGTCTTCGTTTTGGCGAGATTTCCCGTGAATCACGTGGCAAGTCATTTACTTTATTTCTTGGTCTTCCTCTTTCGGAGTCTGTTCTCCCGAGACCATAAACCTCGCCGTAAAATCTCTTGCGAGCTCGCCGCATTTTTATTTTTCAATTTGCCATCACGCGTCATCGAAGTGCAGAACTTGTCTGCCGGGTTGGAGACCGAGTGATTCGACCATTGACAGGAACCCTGCAGGAAGAATTTTTTTAATTTGACAACATGAGAATCTGGCTTTCCTCGAAAGAGAAGGGAACTAGAGAAAACGTATAAATTTGAAACGCTGGAACTGGAAAGCTTTGACAATGAACAGTCTACAAAGAAAGTCCTACTCGACAGCGCGAAATCCCATTTAGGCTACTGAATTTTGAGTTACATTGGCATGGCAGTCAATCTTGTCTCCAACTTGACTTTTCAAGAAAGGCCTGAATAACCTGATTTATTTGCACCCAGTGTCCTCATTCATGCTATTTTAAATAACAAAACATTTGTCTGTCTAACTATAAATCACTATGAATGAAAGGATCCCTAGAACGAGGTTGATGAGGTTGAATGAACAACTGCATCTGTCACATGCAAAGATCTGTGTATAGGCGCTGTATATAACAGCAAGTCGTGACTAAGGAAGTTAAGTAAAGCCACAACAACGACCAAGTCTTTTACTCACCACATTTGTTTCAGTCAGGACGATCTCGTAAAAACAGTGTAAAGTAAGTAAGTAAGTAACTTTATTTCAACTCGGGTTGATGAGGCTGATTAGGCGCCTAGCAAATACATGCTAATATGCCGAGAAAAGTAAAATAAGTAAAAGAAATAAAAAAAATAATAAATGCATACATACTTGATCAATTAGTAACTAACAATCTAAATATAACGATAATTATACAATTCTAAATCTTAAAATTATTACAATGAATCATATAAATCTATACGTTTTAAATGCAGTTCTCTCACAGCCTTCTTAAATTCCTTAAGGATTTTTGTTGAACGCAATTATCCGGTAAAGAATTCCACACTTTGGCACCTATAAAAGTTGTAGATTTTAGGCCCAAGTTTGAAGTTTTTTTTACGTGGGACGACTAACTTGTTGGTACCTCTCAGGCACTTCACATTATTACGTACGATGAACAAATCACTTATCATTTGTATATCCCGGTAACATACCATGCTTTGGATAAAAGAGTTAAAGTTAAATCGATTTGTGTACATGCGAGGTGTGGCGTGTAGAGCCGTTTTTGCAGGAGGAGATATACACCAACCAAGATGCATAATGTTATGCCTGCTTATCAATAAATCTTTGTCGGAGACATTCTTTTCACTTAGTCTCCCTCCTCAACAGGGCACAGTGCTTAATAAAGAATGAGCCTTTATCTACGGTCTAACAAAAGAAATACTTTTATCGGTCCATATCAGCGACGGTTATAAGGTCTTGAAACGATGCCCAGACGGGTGCCCAGAAAACGACAACACAATCAATCGCCCTCGCTAAAATCTGGGTACTTTCGTTTACTGATTCAGATTTAAGCTGCTATAATTGCTGTTTATAACAGACGCACTAGTAATTCAAACCCCGATAGCGGCACAGAGTTGAGGTCTCCCCAGAAGGGGGTATCATGCTCCCTTGATCCCGTCAAGATTTCCCTTGTTCCCTATTAATCAATTCCACTGTTCTCTCAAAGGTTTTGTCAAAAGTTCTCTTGATAGTATATAAATCCTTTGTTCCGTCAAATTAATCCCAAAGACATACCTCGTTTCCAAAAAACCCTAGGAGGCCCTCAAAGCTCGATATTCCGTGCGGAACCTGTCGCTCTCAGTTTATTATTATAAACCCAATCACCCTTATCGATCAATCGAGACCCACTGTGAAACACATTTCATGTTGAAAACTGAACCAGGCTTAAAGTGCACCTAACCCCAAAAACTTTTTTTCGCTAAAGCAATAAAGCTTATTTTGTGGAGTAATGTGCCGCAAAAAGTTTTCGATTTGGTTAAATCTTTGATTTTCTATGGGTCGTCAAAGTACGTCAAAATGCCGCCATTTTGGTTCACGACCGAGTTTAACGGGGAATGGGTCGAGGGCCGGATGTGACGTCAAATCGAGAACACGATGATTCTGAGATTCGCATATTTACTTGTTTCTGTGGGAAGGCCGGAAAAGTTGTTCGAAAAAAATGCTAGCCAGGTGCGCTGTATTGTCATGTAGCAACACAACAAATTTACAGGAGATACTCCGCTACATGCCATACCGTTTTATGGAGATGATCGTCCTGAAGAGAAGAAACGTACAAAGGGATGGCACGATTTCGTGAAAGCGAAACGTGCAAAAGTGATAGCCGTGTAAGTGTTCGGTGATCTGTTCTATAAAGCATTTAATTCAAACTAGATGATCTCGCTCGATGCCTGGATTTTCAGAGAGAGGAAGGGATTTTGCTGACTCAGTGGCTTTGGAATAACCGCTTGTCCATCGATTCATGCTGCCGTTGTTGCATCTGATCTGAGAAACAACAGCAGTCAGTCGGCACAGCTGACAGATAGTTTTGTATTTGCCCGCTACTAATCTTAAAACTCCATTTCTGAAGCCATACAGGTTTAATTCCTGGATATTCAGTAACACACTTTAAGATAACATCAGCACCAATATCTTCAAGAACAAGATCATTCTTCTTTGAGTCTTGACAACCTTCTAACTCACTTTAATACAATAATAACAACAACAACATTCGCTGATGTTTTGAAGGGAAGCGACGCTACAATTTCCACACTCGCACGAAAAGAACACAAGCATTGTGTCATGGGATAATCATTTTGATCTACTTTGAACGCATTAAGTTAAAATAATTTGAGAAAGTAAAGGGACTTGACTTTTATTTATACGAAAGTATGTTAATGCGAGATCGAAGAATGCGCGAAAATAGTAAATACGCGCCACGCGCTACAGTCTTACTAGTATCACTTTTTGACTTCTACATATCATTGCCTTCGGGTCTGTCTATCAGAGCTCGTTCGAGTTCTTTGTCAGCATCCACCTCATTTGGTTGTCCATTCTTCGTTGGCCAGAGAGTTGTCAGCATATAAATAAGCTCGGTCGTCATCGTTTACCTATTCACTTTGCGTTGTGGATAAGTGCGAGTCGTCATTCTCTTCAGCGATATAATAAATTTCGGAGTCTTCTGAGTCAAAGCTCATTTCAGAACCCGACGAAGTAGAAGATATTGTTGATAAAAACAGAAATCTGTCGACTGTGGAGCCCCAGCGAAAAACTTATGCGGCAAAAAGGCTTCTACGCTCGCACAGAGTAAAAGGCCCGATTGGGACAGCCGAAGCTTTCGTTCTCGAAGTGACGTCACGGCCTTACTCTCCCCAGATTCCCCATGCTCGGTCGTGAACCATACGAAACTCGGTTTCAAAGGGGCACAGAAATTCGAGGATTTAACCAAATCGAAAAATTTTTGCGGCACATTACTCCACAAAATAAGCTTTATTGTTTTAGCGAAAAAAAATTTTGGGGGTTAGGTGCACTTTAAGGTAATCCTAAGTTCGAAACAGACCTTGAACGTTCTTTCTTACTAAGCTATGAATAACAACAAGCGAAGTTCCAGTTAAAGTGGCATATAAAACTTTTTCAAGGAGATCATGTTAGCGTTAATTGCACCAGTCAGTTCCAAAAAGTAGTCGTGCAAACTCAGTTCAGCAAACGTAGTTCAGTAGACACTTAGTGATTTTACTAAGCAACTGTTAAGTCAGATTGGATTTCGATGTGCCTTTGCACGTAAAGGCCATCTCCATGAGAAATTTCATTTCCCGTCGCTCGACCGACCCAGCTTTTTTGAAATAGTTAAAATACGTGGTTTTTCATCATGTGATTCATCATCTGCTACCAGTTTTGTAATAGTTCTTTTGCCCGCGTGTATTTGGTACTAATAAATTCAAATTGAAATTGAAATATTAGCCCATTGACACAGTAACGAGAGGACCATCGATGAACCAAGCATCAGCTTTCGTGCGTTCAAAGTCTACTGCAAACAACATGGCGAAACCTTCCTTTGTAGTTAAATTATCAGCTTCTTCCTACCTTGATCTAACCTGGAGTTCGTCTAGGATACTTCTTAAACTTTAACGAAATGGGATGAGGTGTAAAGCAACAACAATCTCGCATTTGTTTTCTGCTTGTTTTCAGTTCCAGCCTTCCGGGAAGCTTCCAAAAGGATTCTGAGAAAAACACCTCCTTTGTGACTGGTTGAGTGGTTGATATAACGAGCCAATCACTGAAGCTGAATTCAATGGCGTGACCCAGAGTAACGCAATTACGAAGCAAAGCACCCTACAAGTTCACTTTCGAATAGATAGAAACTTTACGGTAACTGTCACATAAAAAACACAGCGAGCTATCTTGCCACATGTCGCAAGTGTATAGCCTAATTCAAACGTTAGTACAGAAGTTCTGAAGTATGAGCAGTGAAATGAAAGCTAAAGAGCAGTTCTTTCATTATGACTGTACTTGTACTTTTGTATTAGACAATTGAAATGAAAGCTACGGATTGACTCTCATAGAGGAGCATTTTAAAGAAGCTTTCGTTTGTTCTCGAGAAGGACGACGAGGCTTTTAATTTCCACGGCGTAAGGTGACTGACTCACAGACTGAAAGGCTTTGAGTTATAACATATAGTCTGCGAAAACGTTACTAGTAGCTAAAACATTAGCTGGCTTACAAAGTGCTGGATATCCATAAGGTGGTAGTTCTAATGGAAAGGTGAACCTGGAGTTTTTATGATAGCATCTGGTACATTTGTTACCACGATTGCGGTATTTTGGTAAATTTCGAACGGTAGTGCGTTTTTTTTTATGTTTTTCAAGTTCTTTGCGGTTTTACGGTTTTCGAATCCCCGTTACGCCCCCCTCTATTAGCGACCACTTCTATTTAGTTAGCTAGATATGCTGATAAGCGAAAATGAACTGAGCTTTTATCGGGAAAAATTACTGAACAAAGGGCGTACTATTCTTGCAAGACAAGAGCTAGACGCGCTGATTAGAAATGGCCGTATTAAGCTGGTATCAGAGATTCCCTATCTTTTTCCATTACTTATCCAACAAAAAAACGGAGCTTATCGCTCATTAAGAAGAGATACAAACTGCAAAATCGTACTGAATCTAAATAAATAGCCACGTTGTGGTACAGCAAGTTCAGCCGAGCCACACAGCTGTTGTTAACCAATCAAAACAACGGGATGTAATCCTCCGTAGGAAAAAAGATGGCGACTGGTACATTTACCCACAGTTCTGAGCGCACGAAAACTTTAACAACGTTCATAAAAAGGTAATCAAACCTCTTCAAACCTACGATACACAATGTCCTCAGTACAGGGACCCATTCAAGAGATTCCGAAAATTCCGGTTGGGATGTAAATGGGACATGATTTTTCGGTTTGTTCCACTGGAAAATTTCTGGAAAAAGTGGAACTTCTGAAAAGGTAGTCCCGTTTTCCCGGTGGAAATTTTCCGATAGAAACCTGTGTTCCATTTACGGGTTTCGCAAAGGTTTACCAGTTCCAGGCCGCTCACAACCATTGTTTTTCATACCTTCTTGTATTTTGGCGGGAAATACCTCGGACGGTGAAGGGAGCCTGGGAATGAATGGGACGAGTGTCAATACGTTCTTCACCGATAAACATTTCCCACTGAAGTTTCCGAAATTTTCCGGAATCTTTTGGTGAATGGAAAACGCCTGCTTGTGTCTTATTGCCGGTTTTCACATGCCGTCACTAAAATTCAAACTACAAAACTATTGATCCTATTGATATTTTACTTTAATGAGGTATAAGAGCAGCTGAAAACTAATATTTAGACGATTTTTTGTCCCGAATGGGTTCTTGGTTTTGCGATAGGTTATGCTTGAATTTCTAAGCTTTTGCGTGACGCTGCATTTACATGACGGCCGGGTTGTTTAAAAAGTGACTTATTTCGGGACTTATTTCGGGAGTAGTGTAGTAATTGGGGCAGCTACCGCAATTTCTGAATTTTACGCATCTCAGCGTAGTTAGTGTAAAAATCTGAGTCTAAAATATATGATATAATACACTAAAACAGCGTAGTTATGCGTAGGTAGTGTAAGTAGCGTAGATATCGTAAAAATTAGACATACTATTTTACGCACAAAAATGCCTAAAATGCGTAGGATAGTGTAGGATATAGTAAAATTTAGATTGTTCTCACGATGCTGATTTTTAAGACATTTTAGCGTCATACATCTTTAAATATTTATCAACAATTGGACTATTATCAATCACAAAATTGTCAACACTTGTCATTTGATTAATTAAACTTTCTCGGTTAAGATCACCTGAGCGCATCGCTTCTCGAATCATTATTAACAAATGCTGGTAACTTTGATAGGCATAGGTACAATTTTGAATTTTTAAGTCTAAACCTTTGTGTTCCATATATCCTTTAACTAATAATGCCACTGTACTAATCGCTATGAGACTGATACCACCAGTAGCAATAGCGCTAGCAATTCCACCTGAAGCGGTCAGAACAGAGAGTGAATTACCAATGAATTTGAGCAATTTGAATCTTTTGTAAGCCATTTTGAAAGCCCAACATTTCCTATGATAGCTTAGATAATAAGACTTTAGTTCGTCTACTTCATCAGTCGATAATTTGTCTGAAATATGATTCCAATCGAAAATATTCTTTTTAGCTACCATTATATTATTTTTATTATATTTATAAATTAAAAACAATTTGATCGCTATCATAGCCCATTTGGATTAATTCATCATATATTTTTTCAGTTTGATCACCTTGAAGGTTTACAGTTTGGTCTCTAATAAAACCGTTACACGCTAACTTTTTCTTCCAATCTTTTAAATTGAAACCTTCAAACTTTTCAAAAGATGTGATTGATTTTTTTCCCCTCTTTTCGAGAGAAATTTTAATAAACTTTCTACTTTCATCTATCAAAGAAGATAAACTTTTGATATCCATCTATTCTTTGGATAAGATAAATTTTTCTAAAATGCGTGACAAAAAATGACAAAACCCTGGTCGGGGGTGCTCGGTGGCTGTTACTTGCCTAGTCTCGGCTAGGACTTTCGCGCCGCTGACAAGGCGGCTGTCGCTCGCGTGTTTGAGATCCCGAAAGACCTCTGAGCACCCCCAGTTATCTACTGGGCCGGGACGGGTTCACCCGAGGGTTATCACCGTAGACGGTCTCACCCTACTATCCCTAACAAGCGCCTGCACGTGCCGTATCAGGATTCAGGGGCGGCCATTCCCCACCTCCAAAAGCACCACCATTTGCTCGCTGTTTCTCTACTCAATTCAATTGGAATATTTATATTGCACCAACCCGGTTTTCTCGAGCATGTGGTGCACTTTTTTCCATCCACCCACGCTTCACATATAAGACACGGTTCATCCACCCATGCGCATCAGGCAAGCCATTAATTTAGCGTGGGTGGATGAAGCGTTTCAAATATCTGACGTGTCTGAAACTCATTTGCATCAGACACGCTTCATATATTTTCATACTAGACATCAATTTCGATCAATAAGTTTACCATCGCGTGTGTTACAGATGAATTCGATGTTTTGCTTCGAAAATTGATCGTGTCACCGGCTCGTATCGTAATCGGATCGCTGAAAATAGTCATCTTTGACCACTCATCCGCAGGTTTGATAATTTTTAAATCTTTATCAGCACCATTGTGTACTAAGCCGACGATCACTTCAGATGCTTGCCTATTGCCCGCGCAAACACAAATGCTGCCACGAACTATTTTACCGTCTACAGGACTAGGCCAACCATATTGCTTATTTCGCTCACATCCATTACCGAAACTCCATTGGAGTGTACTTTTAATCAGTGGTCCATTCTCTTCTGCATAGACTGTGATGAACGGGTGGACAGAGGTATTTGTACTTTGCGTCTTAGTCTCTAAATCATTGTAATCGACTTTGCTTTTTAATGCATCATTGAATTCGATTGCTAAAGTTCCTAAATCAGTAATTAAAGCGTAATCCTTTAAAGCTGATGAGTTAGTCTTTTTAGCTAGTTCATTGTTAACGTATGTAGTTGCTGCTTTTGTCTTTAATAAATCAGATACGAAACGTTTAGTGGTTGCGTCGTGATCATTTATTGGAGCGGAAATGTTAGTTAATCTCTTGTTTTGTAAATGGAAATGGTTGTCTGGAGTTAATTTTAAGCCTATTCCTTTTTTAACCTTTTCTACTTTTCCTGTCGTTGATGGTTTTTCATGTTGCCCATTTGTAAATCCCATATATATTTATATTATATAATAGTTCCTTCGCTCTTCTCAAATTCTTTTATTAACTGATAAGCTTGACTGGTATTATCATAAATATTTTTAGTTATTAATCCTCTCACCTTAGTGAAAGGATTATCTTCTACATTTACTCTTCTTATAGTAGTATCTACAAAAGCATTACCCACATTAATTGGAGCACTAATTCCACTAAAAATTATATTCATAACTGTGCCTTTTACCCAAATCCAAAATAGGACTTGCTTTCCTAAAGAATTATTTGGAATATTAAATGATCTTAAAGATGGTTCATCTATTGTAGGATTACGTGAAATTACTACTTTGCTTTTATCAACAAAAATAAATACACCTCTTGTATTCTTAATATCAAAATGTACAGCCATTACATTATTAGTAATTGCACTATGCTGGAAGACATAATAAAAAGTAAAATCACCTGTGTTATCACCAGTAGTTACAAACGCATATGTATTTGGTGTTCTACCTTCATTACTATCAGAAAAATACAAATCTTTTATTAAAGAAATCTTTGAATCATTACTTAATATATATTTTACTATTAATTCTATAACATTTTTATTTTCATTAATAGTAGGATTTTCTTTTGCAATTTCACTCTTTACTTTTGCAATTTCACCATCAACATATTTTACAACATTATCTTCTGTTTCATTCAGTTGTTTCACATTAACAGCATCACCGTTTTCATTCCCATCAGATAATCCTTTTATCTGACGATTACCCATATCTATAGGTGCTTCATAATTAATAACTTTGTTTCTGATGGTATAGAATCTATCCCAAATTCGTGGGTCAACGTCATTCTGATGACCACTTACACCATAAACAACTACAAAGATGTTTGTGAAAAAATCATAAGTTTCACCACTCCAGTACTTTAAAGTTAAATCAATATCTAAATCAATAATCCCAATGTTTCCATATTTATGAAAATTGATAATTGTTCTACTATGATCAGAAAAAGTATTTGTATTATTACGTGATACATTCAAAGTTTCGGATACAGCGTTAACAACCACTTCATCTTTATCCACTTTATTACCATAATACATTTCAAAAGCTAATGTATACTCACCTAAATCTAATGATTTTAAATCAATAGTTAATCGAGTACTATAATAATGGATGGAATCATCATACTTAATTTTAAATCGATAAGTCTCTCGTTTAATTTGATAAAAATCTCTATCTTTTTTTCCAGCTTTAGTAATATCATCATCATCTTCTTTAAATAGGTCATCATCCATAACAAAAGAGAATTCATTCTCTTGTCGGTTTGCTTTAATATTAAGTGCTTCTGCTTCACTCACTTTATCTTCTATCAAAGAGTTAATAACAGCGTTATTATCACTAATTGTCCTATTAACATAGTTAACATTGGAAGCGTGAAAGCTATCTGATGAATTTGGATCTTTCAAACGGATAATGCTATGATTGGCCATATCGAGATCTCCTTCCATGGGATAAGGATTTTTCCTGTTAAGAGCTGCTGCAGCGACATCATTTATTTGTCTTTTTAGTTGACCTCTCTGTCCGTGAAAATACCCAAAGTTAATAACATCATTGGATTGAGCATTTTGTGCTGCTTGACTTGAGTCATCTTCAACAAAAGGTTTAATATTTCTAATAGAATTTCCTCCCATATCGAGATTTCCTTGCATCCCTCGATCACCAGTAAGGGGCAGATATGTAGACTTAGCTCCTCCAACAGTTAGGGCTGCATCGTCTGCTGAACTACTCCTAATTCCAGTGATAGCATTATCACCCATTTGGAGAGTACCTGTCATAGCACGTGAACCATCCAATTTTAATACATCTGTAGGTAGCTTACTTATTTCTGCTAAGACAAATGCCTTGGAGACCAAATCATTTGTATCAAAAGTATTGACACCATATGGTTCAGTATTTCTTATCCGTTTACCTTTTAAGTCATAGTCATCACCTTTTAATTTTAAAAAGTTTTCATTGACATAAAGTTTATTAACAGCCATTTTAGAATCTTTTACATAATTAGGGTAATCAATGATTGGGACATCATCTTGAGTCTCTAAATCTGTTATTTTATTGTCATTCATCTTGAGATTTCCAGTCATAGCACGAGAACCATCTACTTTGAGATAAAGACTTAAATCAGACTGTGGTATGGAAGCAATTTGACTTTCTAAATAAGTCTTTGTCACAGGTTGCTGCGGCCCAGTTGGAATAGGTAAGCTAAAAATCCTATTTCCATTCATAGAAAGATTACCAGTCATGTTTTGGCTTCCGTTTAGGAGTAATACTTCTGACCTATCTGCTTTTCTAGAAGATAAATCATTAATAGCAATATCCTGTTTAGCGTCTTCATCGTCAACATATTCTTTGCTTGTTGCATCTTTAGAGTCAGTAGGATTACCAATATTGATTATCTTTTCATTATTCATATTGATCGGTTCAAAATTTAATATTGTTCCTGAAAAATCAGTACTTTTAACATTAAATAATCTATGATCAAAACTAGTCCTTTGTATTCCTTTGACACATCTACTAAAAAATAGAAATTTAAAATTAGAGTTACTGGAACCATAATATCGAAATTGTAAACGGATGTTCACATCTCTTTTAGAACTATTAAATATTATGTAAGCTTTTGCGTAATTGCTAAACCAATCATGACTAAAATCAATTATGTTTGCATTACCAGTGACATTTGTAAATAATAGCCTATCTGAATCACCATCTGTAACTATATTTGTTCCATCATATCCAAATATTTCAAAAACGATAGAATAATTAGGATCTATTTCTAAATTGTTCACTAGTCGAACAGTAGAATAAGCATAACCAGATTGCGCCCCTTCTCGAGGCGCTTCTAATAGTTCAAAATGATCAGTGTGCCCAGGAATAGGTATAGATCCTTTAGTACATTCTGCTTTATCACCAAAATCTTTATAAAAAGTAAAACTAGGTTGCAAATGATAATTTGTCCTATGATCTGTTGTCATCTCCTTTAATTGTTTTAGAGGTACAGCATCATTATCATCCGTAGCATCTTCTAAATCACTAATCTTATGATTATTCATATTTAAATGACCAGTCATTGAAGTTGTTCCATCTCTTTTCAGATAAGGTGACAAATCAATAGCTGGTAGGTTATTATCTACATACTCTTTTGTTGCTGCATCATTATTATCGATAGGAAGGGCTACTTCAGTTAATCGCTTACTATCAATATCAAAATTACCATCATCAGTTAGACTAAATCCAATTCCAGGTAAACCAGGATCACCTTTTTCACCTCTTCCTGTTGCTGATGTTGATTCAAGTTGTCCATTGCTAAAACCCATATATAATATACTAAATTAAATTTCTTCTTCTTCTTCTTCTTCTCGATCTCTTAAGTAATCAGAATCTAACATTTTGAGATTTTTAATTAATAATAATATTTCATCAGAAATAGATTCGTTGTATTTTTTTTCAACTTCTTTTAAACATTCTAGTTTACTAGTAAGATTCTCTAATAAAAAATTTATCTCATTAAACACATTAAATATTTCGTGTGTTAATCTTCTCGGCAAACTAATTCTATCCATCCTATATATTTTCATTGAAATTTTTTCTGATTGTCTTTTTTGTCTTATCAATGTACGCAAAACTATAAGGCTCACTAGTCGCACTCTCGAATCGCTTCTTAGGTACATTGACTTCTTTACACATTCTTGCTGTCTCTGCATTACTTGGAGAGTCAAAAATACAAAAATGAGAGCAATTCAACCTGATGTCTTTGGGAGTGAGATAATAAGATTGACTTAAATAGATTACACTGCAATTTTTATGACGGCCACCAATAAAATATTCAATGAGAGGTTTTTGGTTTCGTTCACAAGCAAAGTCATCAAAGATAACTATTTTTTGATTATCGTGGTCTAGGCTTTCCAGAGGAATGACATCACCATTACTCTCTTCTATGACATCATAACCAACCTCTTCTGAAATGGGTTGAAATGTTTCTAATAGTTGTCTGTACTTTGGTTGCTCAAGATTTTTTGAAAACAAGTAAATCTTATCATAGTAGAGTAGAGGATTACAAAGCATATGCATGAGAACGTTAGTTTTACCACAACCGCTTGGTCCACAAATTAACATTCGAAAATTGTCTGAAGGCATATAAGGTAGCAGTCGTTTGAAATTGCTGTCATTATTAGAAGCTGAATCATAATTAGGAATTTTCATCTATATAATTAATATTTTTTTAATAAATGACTCATATTATGCCACATAATATAAAAAATATAAATATTATATGAGTCTCTCAAATTGGAAACGATTAGCTCAGAAACGGACTGAGACTGGAAGGATGAAGAATCAGCTTTATGATGAGATCACTGAAGAGAAGATAAAGAGTAAGACTTCTGACCAGCGGATAACAAAATCATTTAGACTAGATGAAATCATAGATGGGTTAAAGGCACAAAAGCCTAAGAATAGACCGCAAATGAGAATACGTCCTGCCCCAGCGGGTAAACCAGAAGCGATTGATTATGCACCAGAAGTAGATCCATATGAAGATATGGATGTAGAAGGATTATTAGATCTCCAAGATTACGTAGCGCCCCAGGCAGAAAAACAAATAATACCTAAAGGCGCGCCACCAAAATATGAAATGGATCCTAGTTTTTGGAATCTAGGAGGAGATGAATCTTTACCACCAGAATATTCTTTTGTGGAAGAAGGACCTTTAGCAATTGAATCACCACCTGATGATGATGATGATGAAGATTTAGATAGAGGAGATATTAATAGAATTTTAGATAGTGCAAATCTTCCTAACTATGATGATGTTGAAATGAGATTATCCCAACCAGAAATGACACCAGTTAAACGTAGTAAATATCTCGAGAGTAACATAAAAAGAGCAAATTCTGAAATAAGCAGTATTACAAGTAAATTTAAGACAAATACAACTAATAGACTAAAACAAGCCATAAAAAAAGGATTGCCAAAAGATGTAATAGAAAAGCTAGAGCGAGAAAAAGATATGGCTCATAAATTTGCTGATAGTAGACTAAAACCTATTCAAGAATATAGAGACTATCTAAAAGTACAGAAAAAGAAAAGTACAAAGGGAAGTGGCGTCAGGAGAGGCAGAGGAGTCTATTTCTATAATGATGCTCAAGAATTACTAAAGAAATTAACACTAATTATTGGTGAAATGGAAGCAGGCAATACAAGTGTCAAGATGAGAAATATGGGTCAAACTATCTTAGACACTCTATTAAGAACAAAATCAATCAATAAGTCGCAATATCAAAAGTTAGTGAAAAAATATTTCAGGGTGTGATATATGGAGAGAGAAATCTCATTAAGCAGTTTTGCAGTTAAAGATGAAGCTGGTAATCGACCTGGTGATTTTACTACAAGGTTTTCTAGAACGCTAGACTATGAACACAGTGATGGGATTTGGTATATTGGTTTTAATAAAATTATTTCAATGGCTTTTACATGGACAAATATAAATTCTGGTTACGACAATCAAAAGATAGCTTACAGTAAAGACGGTGGGAAAACATTTACAGATATTGATTTTCCAAAAGGAGTTTGGGATTACACTGATATTGATAATTACATTAAGGAAAAGACTAAAATAGTCGGCGGTGATGGTGATGAAGAATTTCCAATCACGGTGACTTTTGATGAACCAACTTTTAGAGTCTTAGTGACTTTAGACGCTAACTATCAGCTTGACCTGCGTAAATCTAATTTTGGTAAACTAATAGGATTCGATAAGGTGATCTTAAGAGATGAGAGAAACGTTAGCCCCAAAGTACCTAACCTATCAGAAGATACAGATGTCCTAAATATTCACTGTGATTTAGTCTCTGATTCATTAGTAGATGGGGTAGAATCAGATATTGTTTTTAGTTTTGGTACAGGAACGCTCAGACCTTCTTACAATTTTACCCTTGAACCGCGTCGTGTTATATACAATCCTATCAATAAAACAAGAGTTTCAAGCGTTCGAATCTATGTAACTGATGGCTTAAGAAGACCAGTCTATTTAAATCATGCTGACACTGCATTTTCATTAATCTTAAAAAAAGTTCCATTTTAATTATATATGAAGTCAAGAGAGTTCAAAAAGATTTATCACCCAAGAATGGGACGATATGTCTACAAACACCGTGGCAATGGAATTATAGTAGATAATCTTATGAAACCACTAAAAAAGGTAGCTAGTGCTTTAACTGGACAGGTTTTAAAACCATTTGCTAAAAAAGCAATACAAGCTGGTGTCGCTCATGCGGGAGAACGAGTTGGTAAAAAGGCTGCTGATAAAGTTATAGAGCGATCTGGTGAGCTTATCCGAAAAAGGCTATCCTCAGGGTCTAAAAAAGCGACAAAGTCAACAAAGTCAACAAAGTCAAAGCCAGGTAGAGCAAAGCCAAAAACGCAGGAGGAAGTTTATACACTGATTAATAATCTAATAGCACGCTCTTAAAGAAAAAAAAAATCTGATAAAAAATATATAATGGCATTTAGATCACCAGAGTACGTACAGAGAAACGAACTAGTGCAATTTCGTCTTCAAGATGCTATAAGAGCTCCTGCCAATACTCAAGAGCAAAATAAGAAAGGATACAAATTTCATGTTACTGATCGGGGTATTATGCTTGATTGGTTTAACGCCTTTTTTGAAGTGCGATTCAGATTAGACCTTCGAGCAAATGGTGGAGACAATGCAGACGCCAGAACAACAATTATTAATGGATCGCATTCATTAATTAAGCATATGGTAATAAAGAGTGCAGGAAAAATCGTCTATGACACTGATAATCTTCATCTTGTAACTTTTGCAAAAAATCTTTTAGAATATTCAGATGATTTTGGGCGTAGTACGGCCAAAAATAGCTTATGGTATTTAGATACAGATGCCACTTCAGATGATACAAACACTGGTTTGGAAAGTAGGCGTTTATTAACAGCTAACAGAGCTCATGTTAATACAAGTATTCCATTAAATAGGTATTCTTTTTTCGAAGAATTAGAAGGACGATTGTTACCTCCAATGGATCTCCAATTTGAAATAGAACTTACACCGGACGCTGAAGTATTATATGGGGCAGTTGATACATTGAGATTAGTAATTGATCGTTTTTATCTATGGGTACCCCGACTAGAACCAAAAGATGCTCTGATGACTAAATTCATCAGTGAATACCAAAAACCCAGTAAATGGAAATACCTCAAAGAAATGTACCAAAGTTCAGATACTACTAGAAACAGTGGTGATTTCAGAATCTCAGCTAGTATTGATAAAGTACAGCATGTTTTCCTCTACTTCCAGGGACTTAAGACAAATGATATGTCAGCAAACCCTTATATTTTTGATACTTTTAAACTTAATGCTGCTAACAATAATAGTCATCTTAGCACATGTCGTCTTGAATATGGTAATGGTGTCTTCTATCCAGAACTTGAATATGATACAGAAAGTAAAACAAGAATCTATTATGATTTAATGAATTATTCATGGAAAAAGAATGATTATAATACAGGTACTCAGCTCAATATCACTAATTTTTCGAGTCTTTACCCAATGTTATATTTTGACCTGACTTATCAAACAGAACAGGTAAGCAGAGATCCAAAGCAACTTAACGTAAGATTTCGCCTCTCACAAGCAGCAGCTGCTGATTTCCGAGTGCATGCAATTGTTCTCTATGAAGAAGATGTTGTTGTTGATAAAGTGGGAGATCAATTAGTTATTGTCTAAAAAAAAAAAAAAAAAAAAAATATATTTAGAAAAAATATTTTAATATAATATATATGAGAGTTAAAGAGAGTCAGAACGAAAGTCAGAACAAAGAAGAAATAGTCGATTTTCTCCATATTGACACTTCAAAGATAACTTTTCGAAAACCAAAGCCAAATAAGCACAATGGAACACAGATTGGAATATTATACAATGGAAGGACATTATTTGTTAAATATAAAGGATATACTCCGTTCGGTTTAAAAGAAAACTATGATAAAGATGGTAATTACCAAGGTACTAGCATGCAAATTAATTGTGATGGGGAATATCTAGAAAAAGCCAAAGAATTAGACGAATTTTTTATTGATTATTTATATTCTTTAAAGAACAATAAAAAAATACATAGAGAAGCTGTAGCGGGATATGATGAACACGGTCAAGGTGGTTCTTGGAAAAGAATCTGTAAAAAACCGTATAAAATTGTTGATGAAGAAAGAGTATATCAAGATTACCCATCAAAGATGGAGTTTTCACTATTTTTTAGAAATGATCGAATAGCTACAAAATTTTTTACATGGGATGGGGAAAATTTAGGATATGATTCAGTAAAAATTGGTCCAAAAAGTAAAGTGAAATTTATTGCTTCCTGGTTTTCAATTACAACAGGAACTTTTGGAGCTACTCTAAAACCAAAATTAATGCAAGTATCATATCGAGAAGTAGAAGATATTTTCGATAACTTCATCTTAGATGATGAAGAAGAAGATGTTCTATCTATTGGATCTGATTTATAAGAACTATTCCAAAGTCATAGAATAAATATTATTTAGGAATTTAAAAAAGTCCCTAAATAATATATAATGACTGAACTACATCAAATTTCTGTCAAACTTTCTGAAGGGCAAAAACGAAAACTAACTAAGGCTTACAGACACAGAGAAGAAATAAGTTTACGCTTTAGTAAAAATGCGTTAAGTGGTTCCGATGTTCTTATGGTGCCAATGAATACTGTTAAGAGACTCGCTAAGGCCAAAACAGCTAATCGAGGAATGGTAATTACTATATCAAAGTATAATATCAGGCGTCAATCTGGGTCTGGTATCTTTAGCTCAATATTGCCAGTATTAAAGAATGTAGCACCAACTATCGGTAAAACACTAGGATTGTCTGCTCTAGCAGGGTTAGCTTCTGAAGGTGCTAGTCAAATAGTTAAGAAAATTAGTGGCGGACAAATGTATCAAGTACCAAATAATAAACTATTTATGTTAGCTCAATTGGGTGATCTACTGACTAAAGGACAAATAGGAGATTTAGCCCGAGCTCATAAAGGTGGAGAAGACTTACTTTTCCGACTGACACAACGACAAGTAGGTAATGGTATTGGAACGTTAATAGCTAGTATTGGTATTCCAATGATTCTTGATGCATTAAAAGGAGGAAGTATAAAAGGAAGAGGAGGTCCTAGAATGGGGAAATCGGATGGAGGAGGAGGTCCTCGTATGGGAATGCCTATGGCTCCACCACCTTTTATTGGGACATGGGGCAGGGGAGGAAAAAAAAAAAAAAAAAGGTAAAAAAGCCTAAATTCCATAAAGATATCCCAATGAGTAATTTTGATCTTTTAGATTGGTGTAAATACTTGAAGATACCTATCAAAAATGTCCTAAGCAGAGATCAGACTGTACCTCATAATCATAAGTTAGCGCTTTTTATTTATAATTTAGAACCTCATTATATGAGTGGTAGTCATTGGGTTACAACCTATGTTCGTGATGGAACAATAAATTACTTTGACTCTTTTGGTATGCCACCTTTTCAAGAGTTGGTACACCATGCAAAAGAGAAAAACTTAAATTTATTACACCAAAACCAGCAAATACAGAATCTCTATACTACAACCTGTGGCTATTTTTGCTTGTATTTCTTGAATGAAATGCATAAAGGAGTCGATTATTTCGATTTATTGCAAGTTTTTAGCTTTGACACAGAAGAGAATGAAAAATTCATAGAAAACTATTTTAAACTATTGCTTTGAGGACTTCTGCAACGTCAGGTGCGCGAAAGGAGTTATATTTTGTTGGATTTGTTTGATTTGTCGGATTTTTTTTAAATCTCGTTTCAAACTATTTCTCAGATTTCTCACTCTTTTAGTTTCTCCAGAACAACATAAAAAGGCAATTTTTCTATAAAGAAGTTTGTAATGTTTATACATCGCTTCTATTCTACGTATTTCATTGTCAATTTCAATTTCTTCCATTATATAATAATAAAAAAAATAATTATAATATAGATGAAAAGCTATTGTGTAAAACAACGAAAACAGACAGAGTGCGTTCCTGGTTCAGAAAGGGTTGTACAGACAAGAAATGGTCGTGCCATGATGAAATGTAAATGCGCAGAATGTGGGATAACAAAAACTAAATTTGTTAAGTCAGGTACGGTAGGAAGAGGTAGAAAAGGAAAAGGGCTATTACTGGGTAAAAACAGTCCATTTAAGGGAATTCCCCTCATAGGAGCTATATTATAGTAAAGGAACTTTGTTAACAATAGATTAACATATATTTATTATAATATTAATTAATATATGTTATCTTATTGCGTTCGACAAAGAAAAAGGACAGAATGTGTACCTAATTCTGAAACTTTTGTAATTACAAAAAATGGTAGAAATGCAATGCGATGTATTTGTGCTGAATGTGGAATTACAAAATTTCGTTTTATATCTAAAGCGGAAATGCAAGGAAGCGGTTTTGATGAACTAATTGTCAAAGGGTTGGCTGCTGGTGCAAAAGGATTGTACAACCTAGGTAGAAGGGGAGCTAGTCGAGCAATAAAATCTGACTATGTAAAAGACAAAGTTAAAGGCATTGGTAAAAGGTATTTGAATAGAGCAATTGACTCACTGGCAGATGATCTTTCTAAAAAAATCAGTGGAAGGGGAAGGGGAAGGGGTCTTGATATTCATAAAGCAATAGGTAAGTTACCTAAACCGAAAGCTGGTTGGACTCTTCCAGGTCACAAATATACTGGTCCTTACAATGATTTAGAACGACAAGTAAAATGGGATCGTGATACTGGGCAAATCTATGAAATCTATGATCAGCCAACAGGTAAGACAGATGCCATAGCCATGCAACACGATGTTGATTACTCAGTATGTGCTGATAAGGGAGGTAATGTAAAATCATGTAAAAATGTTGCTGACAAGAAAATGGTCCGAGCTTTAGATGCAATTCCCTGGAATGAGAGACAGTGGGGCCATTGGTTAGCTAGAAACACTATTAATACAAAGCAAAAACTTGGTTTAGGAGTAAAAAAAAAACGCTAAAAATTTAGACACATGGGAAGGTCTGGCTAATGAGTTACACAAACCTATAAAACGAAATTTTACCAAGCGAAGAGTCATTTCACATAATGTAGATGATATCTGGTGTTCAGACTTAGTTGATATGCAAAAGCTTAGCAAATGGAACCGAGGTTATAAATATCTACTAATGGTCTTAGACCTTTTCAGTAAATATGGTTGGATAGTACCTCTAAAGACAAAAACTGGCTTAGAAGTCGCTAAAGCGTTTGAAAGCTTATTTTTCTCTAATAAGCCTAAAATGTTATGGGTAGACAAAGGAAAAGAATATTATAACAAAAATGTGTTGGATCTCTTAGCTAAAGATAAGATAAAGGTCTATTCCACTGAAAATGAAGAGAAATCATCAGTTTGTGAGAGATGGAATAGAACTATCAAAGATAAAATGTATAAGAGATTCACTATGCAAAACAATACAGTCTACGTTGACATCCTTCCGAAAATACTCGCCTCTTATAACAACAGCCGACATAGATCAATAGGAATGACGCCTATCCAAGCTAGAAAACCTGAAAACTATGGAAAAGTTTATTTTAATTTATATGGTGATTTAGCGAGAGAAATCAAAAAAACAAAAACAAATAGAAAACCCGAATTTAGAGTAGGTGATAGAGTCCGAATAAGCAAATACAAAAGGGTGACCTTTGATAAAGGCTATACTCCTAATTGGACTGAAGAAGTTTTCATCATAGACGAAATTAGATTCACTAATCCTATTACTTATGAGATAAAAGACTTAAATGGTGAAGTGATTAAGGGTACTTTCTACAGAGAAGAGTTACAAAAGACAGATCAGGAGGTCTATAGAATAGAGAAAATTATCAGAAAGTCAAAAGGAAAAGCATTAGTCAAATGGAAAGGTTACCCAGACGAATTTAACAGTTGGGTGCCAGCTGGGGATTTAAAAAATTTATAAAAATTATTTAAAAAAATTAGAATATTATAAATAATTATATAGATGGAAAAAACAGAAGAACAATTGAAACGAGAAAAATGGAACAAAATTACAAATGAGAGACTGAAAAATACTGAATGGTACTGTGATGTATGTGGAAATGGAAAAAATTACACTTATAGAGGAAAATATATGCATCTAAAGACAAAGAAACATGAGCGTAACATTCTAAAATACACTAATCCAGTTACTGGTACACTAATTGATTTATAATAAATAAAAAAATTAAGAATTTAAAAAAAAATTAGACATATATTATTATATATAGATGGATTTTAAAGTTAAAATTAAACCCAAAAAGATATCTGTGGACACATTACCAAAACCATCTCATTGGTATTGTAATACATGCAAGAAAAAATATTCAAAAGGGGGAAAATATCAGCATTTAAAGACAGATTTTCATAAGCTTAATGAAGCAAAAAAAGGTCCGCAAGGTCAGCCACTACCAGTCCCACCTGTCAACCCACAACCACTAAGATCTAAGAAACATGGAGATTATGTTGAAAATCGACTAATCCGATCAATTGCAGAAAGGAGACTAAGAGACTCATACCTTGGAGGTACTTTAATAGATGATCAGATAAGTCCCTCAGTCAATTTACCAGAACCATTAAGACCTACTGAATATAGACCACCTGCCCCAGTACCAAAACCACGTACAAAACCACCAACCGCTCCAGTGCCTTTACCGAGGCTAAAAATAATAAGACCTATAAAACCTGTACCTACAAGACTTCAAAGAAAGGTTAAAAATGTGATTGATCAAATCGCTCCATATTATAGGCCTGAAACTATAAGAGAATTCAGAAGAAATTTGAAATTTATACCTAAAGACATCACTATTACTGAGCGATCCAATGCATTAAGAGGTAATGTCAAATCTTATGAAGTGCCAATTGTTAATAGTTATGACCCAGGGGTACAGTTAAGTAGTACTAAACGAGCAATATTTGATATTTTAATGAAATTATTAACAGTCAAAAGGGGATTCAAATACAATACTACACTAAGGGTTCGATTATCAAAAAGTACTGAAGATGGTGTCATTTACAGAGAACCTTATTTTAACGCTGGCCCCTTTACTGTTACAAATAGACTAGATATAGAAGAGTCTATACATAATGGTATTGAAAGAATTTTAGAGTTAATAGCTGTTTGGCTATCTGAAGGTTCTGGTTGGGTATTTGAATCAGTAAAATTACATATCATTAATATTGTCTCTTACTTTCCATTAAGAGGATCATCATATATTGAACTACCTGAAGAAATACGTAACCCTATGAAGGGTTTAATCAATCTCAAAAATACAGACAATAAATGTTTCTTATGGTGTCATAACAGGCACCTAAATCCATTAATAAAAGACCCTCAAAGAATAACTAAGGCAGATAGAGAATCAGTTAAACGTTTAGATTATACCGGTATCACTTTTCCAGTCACTGTAAAAGATATTTTTAAGATTGAAAAGCAAAATAAGATTAATATCTGTGTATTTGGTTATGATGGAGAAGCTTATCCTATCAGAATATCAGAAACTAATTTTACAGACCACTTAGAATTACTATGGATTGAAGAAGGAGACAAGAGCCACTATGTGCTCATCAAGGATTTCGATCGATTTATGTTTTCATTCAATGATCACAAAGAAAAGAAATATTTTTGTTTGCGTTGTCTACATTGTTGTAGTTCTGCTAGTGTCCTAGAAGATCACAAGCAAGACTGCCTGCTCCTTAATGGTACTCAAGCGATCAAGATGCCTGAGGCAGGATCAAAAATTTATTTCAAAAATCACAAGAAAATGTTACCTGCGCCTTTTGTAATTTACGCTGATTTTGAAGCAATCACAGAAAAAATAGACGGTTGCCAACCTAGTGATGGTCAATCTTACACGAGTACTTATCAGAGTCATAAGGCCTGTAGTTACGGATATAAATTAGTCTGTAGATATGATAAGAGATATTCCAAACCAGTAGAAATTTACCGTGGAGAACATTGTATCGAAAAATTTATCATGAAAATGTTGAGTGAAGTAAAAGATTGTCAAAGAATAGTTAGCGAACAATTCCAGAAACCATTAGTTATGACAGAGAAAAATGAAAGAGATTTCCAAAATTCTACTAAATGTCATATTTGTGCGAGAATATTTAATGAGCAAAAACCTTCAAAACAAAAAGTTAGAGATCATTGCCATATTACTGGTAAATATCGTGGCGCTGCTCATAGTGATTGTAATCTTAAATGGGCTATTAGTGCAGAAAAGTTAAAAATTCCTGTAATCTTTCATAATCTTAAAGGCTATGACTGCCATTTTATCATGCAAAAGATTGGTCATTTAGTAAGACAAGATGTTAATATTGATGTTGGTGTTATAGCAAGTAATTTTGAGAAATATATTGGCTTTAGACTAGGTAATCATTTGACTTTCATTGACAGTTTTTCATTTATGAGTCAGAGTTTAGATCGACTAAGCAGTAATTTAAGTGATAATGCATTCTTTTATTCAAAGAAAGCTTTTCCAAATGATGATCAATTTAGATTAATAAAGCGAAAAGGTGTTTACCCTTATGATTACATGGACTCATTCCAGCGATTCAGTGAGAAGTCTTTACCCGCAAGAGAAGATTTTTATAGTATTTTGAATGATACAAATATTTCAGAGAGTGACTATGAGCACGCAAAACGAGTATGGAGTGCCTTCCAAATTAAAGACTTAGGTGATTATCATGATTTATATTTGCGGACTGATGTTCTACTCTTAGCGGATGTATTTGAAAATTTCAGAACTATATGTTTGAAGGACTATGGGCTAGATCCTTGTCATTATTATTCAGCGCCTGGGTTATCTTGGGATGCATTACTGAAAATGACTAATGTAAATCTGGATTTAATTTCAGATATAGATCAACAACTATTCATTGAAAAGGGTATGAGAGGTGGTATTAGTACTATTACACACAGACATGCTGTAGCAAACAACAAGTATATGAAGGGTTACAATCCAGAGTTGGAAAGTAGTTATTTAATGTATTTGGATGCAAATAATCTTTATGGATGGGCTATGTCACAGTCACTTCCAACTGGAGATTTCCGATGGATTCCCTCTGAAGATTTCATCTTAGAAAATTACACAAATGATACTAGAAAAGGTGTTATTTTAGAGGTAGATTTAGAATATCCGGAAGAGCTACACGATTTGCATAATGATTATCCATTAGCACCAGAAAAGATTTTAATCACTGATGATATGTTGTCAAAGTATTGCAAAGATTTAAAAGAGAAAGAAAATATTAGCAGTGGTAGAGTTCACAAGTTGGTTCCTAATCTAAGGAATAAAGAAAAGTATGTATTACATTACAGAAATTTGCAGCTTTATTTATCTCTTGGTATGAAGTTAAAGAAGATTCACAGAGTATTGGAATTTACACAGAAGCCTTGGATGAAAAGATACATTGATTTTAACACTGAAAAGAGAACAATGGCTAAGAATAGTTTTGAGAAAGACTTCTTTAAGCTGATGAATAACTCTGTGTTTGGTAAAACCATGGAAAACATTAGAAAAAGATCTAATATCAAATTAGAAACTGATCCAGATCATTTATTGAACTTGACAAGGCAACCAATGTACGTTTCTAGTAAAATATTTGATGAAAATTTAGTTGGGGTACAAATGAAAAAGGCTAGACTAGTCTTAGATAAACCCTCTTATGTTGGATTCTCTATTCTAGATCTAAGTAAAACATTAATGTATGACTTCCATTACAACTATATCAGAAAAAAATACCCTGATGCAAAGTTACTTTTTACTGATACTGATTCTTTATTTTACCATATAAAAGCAGAAGATCTTTATAGTGATTTATATAAAGATAAGGAAAGGTTTGACAATAGTGATTATCCCAAATCGTCAGAGTTCTTTTTTGCAGAAAATAAAAAAGTAATTGGTAAATTCAAAGATGAAGCAGCTGGTGATCCAATCACTGAATTTGTTGGTCTAAAAAGTAAAATGTATAGTTACAAGACAGAAAACAAGGAAAACAAGACTGCTAAAGGTGTCAAGAAGAATGTCATTAAGAGTGAATTATCTCTCTCTGATTATCGTGATACCTTACAAAAATGTAATACTATGAGGCATAAGATGCGAACTATCCGGTCAGAGTATCATCAGATATCTAGTTACCAAATTAATAAAGTATCATTATCACCTTTTGATGATAAAAGATATATTTTAGATGATGGTATCAGTAGTTACGCATATGGGAATCATAAAATAAATAATAATTTATAGTATATATGCCAATTCCGAATTTTAAAAAATTCTTGACTGAAGACCCACTTCATGATACTGATAGTAGCGATAGTGATTATGATCCTAATTCAGATGAGGAATCGACGAGCAGTGAGGAATCAACGAGCAGTGAGAGTGAAGATTACTCTACTTTAAAGAATAAAGTATATTAATTATTATGATGAACAAAGAGACCATTGGCAATCTACATCGTAAAAAACTTTCAGAAATTGTTATAAAAGAAAAAAAAATACCAGATTTAAAAAAAAAAATTATAAATTTATCCATCAAAAAAGATTATTCTAGAATTGATCAAATTGAACAAATAAGGCTAGAAAATGAAATAAATGATATCAAAAATCTTCGTACTAGTTATTTATTAAAGAATGCTATTTTACTTTTTTTACATACAGAAAATCAAGCAAAAAAATTTGTCCATGGTGTTGATAATTCTTATTATAAAAAGTATAAATATAATATCTTCCCTGATGAACTACAATACAGTGAAAATAATATAAATGAAGATAACTATTGTTATACATGTGAAAAATTTCGAGTATTGAACATCGATGAAGGGATAAGTACTTGTCTAAGTTGTGGAATAAGCATTAATGTCTCAACAAATCCAGAAAAAGCATCCATAAAACCTGCAGAAAATGATTACAAAAGATATAATCATTTTTGTGACTGTTTAGCCAATATCCAAGGCAAAGAAAGTTTTAAAGTCTCAGAAGATGTTATTAATAATATTTTCAAAGAAATCATTCGTGAAAGGATGGAAAATTCTTTGGAAAAGTTAACTGAATCAGATATTAAAAGATATCTTAAAAAACATCGTAAATTAAATTATTATAATCATACCACCCAAATATTGTATAGAATAACAAAAATACCTCCATTACAAATGACTTCTATAATGGAAGAAAAAATGAAAATGAGGTTTTTACAAATTCAGGAGCCATTTGAATTATTTAAAGGTAAAAATAGAAGAAATTTCTTTTCCTATTCATATATCATTTATAAATTTTGTCAAATACTTGGATATAATGAATTTTTACCAAAGCTAAAATTGTATAAAGATCGTTTAAAACTCTATGAACTTGATAAAATTTGGAAAAAAATATGTGAATATCTAGGTGGTGAGAGTGCTGGTTGGAAATTTATCAAATCTTGAAAATCAGCATCGTGAGAACAATCTAAATTTTACTATATCCTACACTATCCTACGCATTTTAGGCATTTTTGTGCGTAAAATAGTATGTCTAATTTTTACGATATCTACGCTACTTACACTACCTACGCATAACTACGCTGTTTTAGTGTATTATATCATATATTTTAGACTCAGATTTTTACACTAACTACGCTGAGATGCGTAAAATTCAGAAATTGCGGTAGCTGCCCCAATTACTACACTACTTTCGGGAAATGTGGCTACCTGAACGGGTTCTTGTATTAGGAAAAGTATTATTTTAATGTTTTTGAGTTCCTCGAGAGATAAATTTACGCTTTTGTAATAAAACTCAGTGACAGATGTTTCTGTTGGTTTCCGGCCGTCTAGATGGGCACCAACATGGCGTCCCATACAAATCTCTATAAATTTGGATGACACACTTCTGCGAATAGCGCGCGAATTAAAAACAGCAGAGACCTGATTCTTGGCGAGGCTGTTTATATTGCAATCATCTATCATATCCCAGATTCTTGAATTTATTTATTGAACGGTTACGATCATTAACGGTTACGATCATATTTAGTTTTGATCACGTGACTGATGAAAACCGAGAATACGCTGTGTTACGGTTCGCAAGGTATTGTGGTAAAATGTAAAGCCGCCATCTTTTTTCCTACGGTGGATTAAGACCAACCTCGTTCCCAGGGTCTCTCATCTTACCTCGTTCGCTCCAGGCGGTAAGATGAGAGACCCTGGGAACGAGATTGGATTAAGACTCCGCTAAGTCTCTTTGGTTTTTGAACGAAATCAAAAGTTTAAAAATTATGCAAACTCGGGAGGCGCCTTGTGCATGCACATCTCAAAATATCAGCGAGGTCATCTCCAAGTCAGCCTGGGTGGTGCATGTTTCTGTCAGCTAGAGAGCTGCTGGTATCAGAAGTCTCCTTCCCTCGATCTTTCCCCACTAAACAAGCGAAACACGCTGTCGCGGTAAGACATTTAAAGAGTCTTTAAATTTCAGCGGGAAACAGTTGAATCAGTTAATTTACAACATTACTAATGGAAATGGAACGACGGACGAAACTTGGGCAAAGCGAAGCGAAGTTAACTTAGCTTATGTCATAAGCGCTCAGTTGGATTATAATGCTTACCTTACGTACACTGAGGATTATTGTATGAATTTGCTTGCTATGCAACAACGCTAATGTGGCTGGGTCATGGTGCCATGGTATAATTAACAATTATTCCATGAGCGCGCGTTGGATATGAGATGATAGATAGCCTATAATCATCTAGCTATAATCATCTCATATCCAACAAGCGCGAGTGGAATAATTGTTTTATTAAAAACGCCCTCAAAATATAGAAAACTAGACTACAATTAAAATAAAAAGGCCCAAAAAATCACGCATACGCTCGCCATTTTTGTAGATCATGGTATAATGGCTCATATACCATGATGGCTAAGCCAATGAAAACTCTCGAATTGCATTATCCAATGATCCAGTTTTTAATAATATTAGTGATCTAACGCTAATTAAGTGTGGATTGACAAGAGAATATGTCCATAATCTCTTGGTGTGGACTTACCTTAAAGTGAAGTAAAATGATCAATGCGCTGACTTGAAAAAATGAGTGACCACTTGCTGTTTAATTTGCTAGGTATGCTGATAAGATGAAATGAACTGAGCTCTTATCGGAGAAGAATAGCTGAGAAGGGCCGTGCTAATCTTGCGGGCTGATTGGAAAGAACAAAACAACAATGGCTGTACTAAGAGACTTCCTTTCTTCTTTCTACCTCTTATCAAGCAACTCAAAAGCTGTCACGGCAAGACATTTTTCATTTGGAAAATTTGCAAACTGGGAAAAGTCTTTGAAAAGTAATTCTCAAACTAGTTAATAATTCATCAAGTTATAATTAAAATAAAGGAAATCATGACCGTGACGGTGGTTTGGATATCCGGTCTTAATTAGCATAGATGTTGACGATTTTATTTCTCCATTTTCTCCTTAGTTTTAGTTTCGATTGAGAAGATATATCAAACACTCACGACAGTGTTTCATCGGCTATCCAAACACCTCGAATTTCGTCAAAAATACTCCGCTGCGCGTCGTATTATGCTTATCGAAAGCACAATAGTTGTGAAACAACATTGATCGACTTAGTAGAGGATTGGAAATTGGCTCATGACGATCGTCTGATCGTGGGAATATTAACAACAGATATTTCCAAAGCTTTCGATAGCTTACACCCACCTCTTATGCTACGCAAATTAAATACTTACGGTTTCCAGGACAGAGCACTGGATTTGCTGCGCAGTTACATGTGCAACCGCTTAGGCAGAGTGCACATTGGGTCGATAACTAGCTCATGGAGAAATGTGGAACGTGGCTATCCTCAGGGATCCGTATTAGGGCCACTATTGTGGAACATGCTTCAGAATGATCTTTCATACAACGTAGATTCTGCGTTATCATCATCAAAAATAACTGAACCGTTGTTTTGATTGGTTAACAAGAGCTGCGTGGCTCGGCTGAACTTGCTGTACCACAACATGGCCATTTATTAATTTTTGAATTAGTTTCAGAAAGATTTTCTCGATTTGCAAATCTTCTCACTGAAAAATGTCTTGCCATCTTCGACATTTTTCAACTTGTGTAATGATCAGAATAAACAAAACAATGGTTACAGTAAACATAGGAAGTATTTATCAAAGAACCGAGTTGGACGCAAAAAGTTGTTGTGAATGTCAAGTAATTAAACCTTTTCCCTCCAAGTACCTTTTGTTTGATCTGCAAAACAAAAGTTTTTATGATTTGTTTGAAGAAGTCTATGGAGTTGGTTTTCAAGGCTACCTTAAGTTTTCATGGAGTTAACTTGGCCCTTAGCTCTTGAAATGTTCAATTGTTTTCATAAATGTCTTTTGTGCAGTTTTTTGATACCATGATTTTGGCATCAACTGATAAGAAGTGGTTTTATTTTATGGCTAGCTCCGCGAGCGGGCAAGATGAATCAAATCCTGCGCTGTGATTGGCTAGCCGAGCGGGCAAGATGGAGTCATCTTGCCCACTCGGCCAATATTCAGCCATCTTGACCTCACACTTGGTCAATAACCCATACATAATGACCCATCAAAGTGTGCTGGAAACTGTTTTTAGCCACCTTAAATCAAATGTTAGGGCGGAAAATGAGGGGGAGGGGGAAGAGGACGTACTCATACAAGGTGTGGCTGAGGATTGTTTGATGGGCATGGCGAGAGGAATTGAAAAAGGAGGGAGGGGAGGGTGAGTGGAGTGTGCAAGCAAAAAGTGGGGCTTGCTCCATCAATCAAACTCAACTAAAAGCCTTTTCAGACCGAGGCAATGAGCACTAGATTGCTAGTTTTGATTTGGCTTAGGGTTAAAGCTTAGTATTAGGAAAATGGTTGGGTAAACTCCGTGACGGCCAGTTGTGTAACGCAAGGCTTAGTTCAGATTCAACAAGATTACCATAAGAAGCTGATAAAGTTTCTTTTTGTTTTTGTTTCAATCTCAAAATGTAACTCAAAATTAACAGCAAAAAAGCATCCAAAAGAAAGGAAAACGAAAACACTGCAGCACAAGGGTTAATTTTGCTAACCCCTTATGCTGCAAAGCCCGATTAAGTTAACCCAGGATTAGCGAGAATTTTGATTTCAGTTTTGTAACTTTTCGGTGAGGTTTTCTGTTCATATTGTTTGTCCTACACAAAACATAATTAAGTAGTGAATAGCATTTTTATACAAGAAAAAGAAATACTTTAAAACCTGGGTTGTTGTTTCCGGCCCTGCAATTACAGTGTTACAGTGTCAGGAGGAATTGAATACTAAAAACGCACACAGTGGATGTGATATGTGATAAGCTGTTTAATTTTTTATTCACCTGTGGTTTAACACACGTATTGCACACAACTAGAATGCTGAATTTATTTGGGAAAATGAAACTTGAAGACAGAACACGTCATTCTCGTCTCCAGGGCCTTCCTGTCCATTGGTCACTAGCCCAACCCTCAGTCTGACTTTAAAGAAAAGCATGAGAGGCTCTGGAGACTAGAATGCATATTTCCTGGGACAATAACCGAGGTAGTTATTGTTATTATTTACCCCAAATGGGAATAATTTTTTTTGGCTGTTTTGTTTGGGGAGGGGGTATTTAACGAGTGATAATTATTCAAGGAAACACAAAACTGGAGTCATGTGAGCCAAACACAAAACATTTTTCCTTTAAAAATCTGGTTTACAAATACTCTCATAACTTAGTTAAGAAATTTTATCTATCGAAAATTTACATATTAACAAATTAAAGAACTATAAATTGCATTTTATAAAAGCATTCAAACAGTTAAACCCACCAGTTAAATTCCCTCGTTGAATATTATTTTAAGATATATTACAATTTATAATTTAGGGCGCGCTTCTGAGAGGTGCGAGTTAAGCGTTCCAATTTGGACCCTTGTAGTACATCTGTCTAACAGTTTTCTTCATATCATACAGCATTATTCAGAAATATCTTAATATATCAAAAATTCACGATCTGATTCAAGCGCTTACTGTGCCTGTAGAAATTGTATTTAGAAAAAGAAAAGTTATGCTGGATTCCTTCCTATTGAGTGTTGACAGAAATCTGTTCTTGAATCTTGTTTCTAACACTCCCTACCTATGATACCAAACCTAAAATGCAAATATTTCCCCCGATAAATTGCAAACATTAATAAATGCCCCTAGTCAGCAACCATTGTTTGAGAATTGTTAAACCTACTGACCAACTAAAACTGAAAAAGTGCTTACAAAAATTTAACACACTCCGCCATCTTGGATTTAATGATGTCACTAGCTTAGGTTACTGATAAATCTAACATGGCGCCATAGGAGTCACGAGTCACACAGTCAGAGACCACGAAAACTGCTGTATGTCGAGGTTAGAGTTAGTGAGAAACGCCAAATGCCAAGAGTTCCCTCTGCTATGGGTTAAGGAATGAATGAGTGTTGTAATCGATTATGGGAGATGTTGTCGGTATGTGACAAGGACAACATCTCTTTCGCCAACTTGAGCTTACAAAAGCAATGTTTATGTGGCTACAACATTACCTTTCCTTTACTGCAGTATGTGTGACAAGGTTCCCTCTGCGAGATTTCTCTTAAAGGAAGATGTTTGTGAATGAGGCCATGATTCAGTGTTCCCTATGGAAAATGTTCCCTTACTAGAGGATGTGTGCTCAGTGATTCAGTGTTCCCTTACTAGAGGATGAACATGAATGGTGTACATGTCTAGGCCATGATTCAGTGTTCCCATGGAAAGTATTCCCTTACTAGAGGATGTATGTTACCAGGGCGATGATTCAGCGTTCCCCATGGAAAGTGTTTCCTTACTAGAGGATGTATGTTACCAGGGCCATGATTCAGTGTTCCCCATGGAAAGTGTTCCCTTACTAGAGGATGTATGTTACTGAGGCCAAGATTCAGTGTTCCCATGGAAAGTGTTTCCTTACTAGAGGGTGTTTGTTACTGAGGCCAAGATTCAGTGTTCCCCATGGAAAGTGTTTCCTTACTAGAGGATGTATGCGACCAGGGCCATGATTCAGTGTTCCCTTACTAGAGGATGTATGTGACTGAGGCCATGATTCAGTGTTCCCTTACTAGAGGAACTAGAGGATGTATGCGACTAGGGCCATGATTCAGTGTTCTCCATGGAAAGTGTTCCCTTGCTCGAGGATGTATGCGACTGGGGCCATGATTCAGTGTTCCCCATGGAAAGTGTTCTCTTACTAGAGGATGTATGCCACTGAGGCCATGATTCAGTGCTCCCCATGGAAGTGTTCCCTCACTAGAGGATGTACACTGTATGTTACTAGGGTCACGATTCAGTGTTCTCTATAAGAGATATCTCCTACTAACTGAAGCTCTGTGTGGTTAGAACCATACCTCAGTGTCCCCTTATGAAGCCGGCATTCCCCTGGAGGTTAGAAATGCAGTGTTTGTGTGTAGCACTTATAAAAGGTATTCTGGAGACAACCGACTGTACAATTCACAAGTAATCTATAAAACTCCCCTTAAAAATTTTCAGTAACCTAAGTATTAATGATCCACATTAATGAAAAAATAACTATAAAGGTCCTTTTTGTCCACACACTTTTCCAAGTGCTGACACCACATCATTCTTAGCCTACCTAGCTTACTATGTAGAATGGACCACTATACTGTAAAACCGCCCTTGTGAGCCGTGCACTTGCAAATGTGTCATTCCCGAGTGTCATTCAAGAGCTTGGAAAGTTTCCATGGTAGATTCTCTATCAGTGAGCCTGTCTTAGATGATGATTTGTCTATCCCTGAGATGATCTTACAGAGCTCCTGCCAGCTTCCATGATGCTAAGTTCCATTCTATAATCCAAACAGCCAACAGTTCATTACACTTTGACTTGTGTTCAGATGCTGTTGTGATGTGAGAGCTTGGTGATGATACATGTACATTGTAAGTATTTTTTAGAAGTACATTGTACAAAATTACCTTGCAAACAAAGGAAACCTTAAAATAATAATAAACTGCACAGAGATAACAATTAAATGACATCGGATCATGATAACTGGTCATGGCTGACTAAGGCTATGTTCACACTTAGTACCCAAGCATGTACTTGCCCATGTTGGATACGAGATGATTACAGCCAACTTGCCGCTAAGTGCCTCGTTGGCTATCTACCATCTGATATCCAACATGCGCTTGTGGAATAATTGTTAATTATAGTAACATTAAAACTCCCAACTGGCAGGAGACAAACTCTCAGATGGAAAAAAATCTCTTCTTACTTGAGTACTTTGGGAAGCGGCGTCTGATCCAGTTTGTACTGAATGACAGCAAGTTTACACAATGTCCGAAGAGATGGCTCTGTAAAATAAATAAAAAATGAATTTTTCATCAATGCAAAGCAGTGCAATGGATGCCGAGGAATAAAAGCAAAACCAACCGTAGCTTACTTACATAGGTTTTTGTGCTTTGCATCAGTTACATGTTGTATTTGCTTCGGGTCTTGGTTCACTGAATTGTGTACATGTTGCAGGTCAAAATGAAATTCAGGTTAAAATGATTTTAACCTAGTTTGATTCTCAATTTCTTTTGTCTTCTAACCCTAATTATTCATGGTTCATGAATAACTAGGGTAAAGAACAAAGGAATTTCATTTTAACCTGAATTTCATTTTGACCTGCAACATACATGCGTGTACATGTAAACTAAGCTTACTGTGCGGTTAGCAAGAGTGATTTCTTTGGTCTTGTTTTTATGACACTTGATTGAAAACTGCTCTAAACAGGACTTTATTCCAGTACATACTGATATCTCCACAGGCAAATCCAGGGATGGAGGGGCCCAATGGGCTCATTGCTGTCAAGCTGAGCTTTGGTTTCTGAAATTCTGAAATTTGAGGTAGCAAGGAGTACCCCCACTTTCCCCTGGATGGGATGCTAGTCCATAGCAGACTACCCCCCCCCCCCAACATTTTATCAGGGTGCCCCAACAATTCACTGGTGCTACTAAATACATGTACTCCTGGCAAGGGTAGAAAAAGGCACTGTAAGAGTGTAGTGCCCTGCCCAAGACCCAGCACAACACAATGAGACTGGTCAGAACAAGACTTGTTGACCCTGAGACCACTACACAAACCAGTCGGCCACAGTGCAACTCGCAGAGTCAATCTAACTAATTGAATTTATTACAGTACATGTGCTTCTCCACCTACCAAGATCTAAGATGTAAAGGTCTGAGTGATCTTGAAGGTTGTACTCGTCATCCATTGGAGCTCCCGCTACAGGACTAACCATGAATAAAAACAAACACAGAACTGAGTGCAGGAGTATGGAGACGACTCACGCCTAGCCCTGTTACCATGGTTACAGGATCTCAGAAGCGAATTTACGAACAAGAAGAATGATAGAACATGAAAAATGACAAAGTAGAACCGAGGAGAATGTATGTTGCTTTTATTTTCACTGCTACATGCCAAGTGACTGGGACCAGTAAAATATAGTGTATTGAGCAAATTCATATCTTTAGGGTAGAAATGCTGTACGACAGAACAAATAGAAGTAAAAAAAGAAGAAATAGACCAGAGTAGACCAGGACTTGTTTCAGTCACATGCACCAAACAGCAGACCTACCTTGTGCCACCAAATATCATCAACTTTGTTCCTATAAGACAACAGCAATGTCTTCTCCGTGGGCATGGCCCATGACCAGAGATGTCCAACTTTCTCCAAACGTTGGTATCTAAATGGGTGTACAAATATACAACAAAGGAGCACAGTTACAGTACCTTTAGTTATTTTGGCCACGTACCACATTACTACCTTTAAATTGAAGGAAACCTGAAAATAATAGTTTAATACTAAGAAAGAAAAACACCACAGAGATGATAAAGGATGGAGAAGATTGACACGGACTACGAACGAGCGAACTTGAAAGACTTAAGCTTAACTTTTCAAGATGCGCAAATGGTGACCTAAATTTCAATGTACACATGTAGCTCCTTTACGTTGACCAGCCTGAAGGGACAAACTTCTTTTGCCATATGAGAGAGGACTGAGAATCAGCCTGACAAATTCTTACTGATGATGCAAATGTGTGCTTCTCATTGGTTGTCACTAGCATGCAAAAATTTTTAACCTAGCAACAACCAATCAGACAACCATGCACGTCAATGCAGAGTATAGAGGTGTAGAGGTGTAGAGGTGTTTCAAACGTACTGTATTTGTCCATTTTCAGGGGCCAGTTTACCAAATGAATTAGATCTGAAAATGGTGCTTGCTGGCCCAGATTGTTTGTGCAGTGTGCAGCATTGGTTAAATCATACCTGTGTCCAAACTATACACCTCTCCATGATGTTTTCTTTCAAGTCCATTGTAACCACCAAAGACATAGATGTGTTTCCCATAAGAAACTGCGAAGAAGCAAGTAGTGATCAGATCAAAAGAACTACGTACACTGTAATCTCTTCAACAAAGCTTTTAAAGAGATCAAATGAAACAGATACATGTACATGTACAGATTAAAGTCAATCGGATACACAACAACAAACAACAAAAGACAACTACTTTTCCTCAAGAGAAGATGCTAGAGTGAAGTTCTTCACAGGTAACCCCTGCAGCATTTTGTTAAGCTGCCGTTGTAGTTTGCTGGTACTCATTTAAAATATCCCTGGGTGGAGAGGGATAAGGGTCTTAAACAAGTACACAGTGACTCTCACCAGCACTAGATATCAAACCCTTCTGTAAGATTCATCTATCTATCAACTTGAAGTTGACCAAGGTATATGAACTGCTCTGGCAAGTTTTTGAGGCTCAAATTTTAAGCTTCAGCCCTTCATAACAGCTCTGGCAAAGGGCAAACTCTTGAAATGACAACTTCTCAAATTCGCTAAAGTGGTTTATTAACGACCTCTTCATGGTTAAGTCTGCATACCTGTATGAGCCAAGTGGCCCATCACGCAGGAGCTTATCCCAGGTTTCTGTAGCGTGAAGCAACTACATGTAGTATTCCTACTCCCCCCTGGATGGGATACTACAGTAGTCCGACACAGGGTTACCCCCAGCATTAAATTTGCCGGTACTCATTTGAAAACCTGGGTGGAGAGAAGCACTGTGAGAGTAAAGAGTCTCGCCCAAGAACACAACACAATGACCGCAGCCAGGCCTTGAACCCAGACCACTTGATCCGGAGACAAACAGACTAACCACAAGGCCACCATGGCTCCGCTTTCATAATAAACTTAGTGTTTCAATTGCCGACCAACGTGTCCCAACCATTTCTTTAGAAACTAAGAACTTTGTTCTTTTGAACTGTAGTTAAGCAAACTAAGCACTATTCCACCACACCTCCCTGTACAAATTATGGAAAAATGTTACAAATTTCAAGGGGAATTAATTAAAAGTACAGTGTAATACCCAAGTTAACAATGGCTAACCTGCTGAGTGACTGCGCCGTCCAACAGGCAAATCTCCTGATGTTTTAAGCTTAAACCAACAGTTTTTAACTACAAGGGAAAAATAATTGATGACATCAGAAGGAAAACCACAACATCAATATAGGATTTTGCTAAGACACAGAATTTAGCCAGGCTTGAAATACTGACTGTCATTTGTACATGTGTCGTGAGACCTTCATGCAAAGAGATTGTGCTGTATGCAAATAATTATAATAAACAGTGTGAATGTTGGTGTTTTAGAGCCCACAAATCCTTAAGAACTACCATGTTTGGGTTAAAAAGAAAAACACAAAAATGAGTGCATCCTGCAAGTAAGTTAAGGTAAAGGTTCAATATACAGGACTGTAGCTGGTAATTGGCAAACTGAGGCCTAGGGCAAACGTCGAATCTAAGTCGAATTTAATTCGTCGAACCTATTTATTTTGAAATAGGCGCATGATGGTGCAACGTTTGCTGCAATTAAATTCAACTCAAACTAGTAATTGGTTCGACTCTAGTATAGGTTTGACTTGCCAAGTCGGATAATGTGACAGTGGTTTGGCGTTTCAGCAAATGCCGCTCTAGACTCACGCTAAACTCAATGTATAAATCATGCAAATTACAAAATAATTGATTTAAATGTGATGGACTGGGCAAATGTCATAAAAATACACACTTCCCCCATCTCTCAAACGCTATTTTCCCTCCAGACGAGCATGCGCTGAACAAAGATAATTTCGTGACCGGGAATGGCAAACTATAGAAAGTCATTGCTGAGATGAAGACCGCTGCTCAAGACTGCTTCTCCATTGTTGTTTGCTATTAAAAGCACGGCCAAGCATGGCAAATAGACCAAAAGCTGTCGTCTCTAATACACTGTTTTCAGAGCCCTATGAAATAAGAGTCTTCTCTTTTTAGTTTTCGCAACTAATTGTACAAGCACTGTATTTCAGCATTTTGCTAGCAAGTCCTAGCAGTAACTAGCCGCACATCGACTGAATAGCACGGGGACACGTGCAACTTGTGAAATAGGATCGACGGAGGTTCGACGTTTGCTACCACGCTGAAATTAAGTCGACTCTTTGTCGCACCTATTTTTAATTTATTCGACACGACTTGGATTCGACGTTTGCCCTAGGCCTGAGGCACTTTCCTAAGTCATTGTTTTTAGTCATGATCATAAATGAAGGGCTTCCTGCAAAAAGGGCGTATATTGCTTTTTTTAGCGGATTCTCATTTTTTTCTGCAGGATCAAGCTAATTTTTGGCAGACTGACTTATGTTGACATGAAAAACATTGTTCCATAATTGATTTTGTTGGTTTGCGCTTCGTTTTCAAAAACGAAAACGAAGCGCAAACCAACAAAATCAATTTCGGAACAATGTTTTTCATGTCAACATAAGTCAGTCTGCCAAAAATTAGCTTGATCCTGCAGAAAAAAATGAAAATCCGCTAAAAAGCGATATACGCCCTTTTTGCAGGAAGCCCTTCAAATAGACTTAGTTAATACCCAGGAAGAGAAATAAATCATGGATATTGCCTCAGTCATAACAGTTTTTCTGGCTATGGCCACAATGTACATGTACATGTAGTACTTACATGTAGGTTATGTGTGGGTTTAGGTTAATGGTAGAAAGTAAAAGATTACAGTTAGATTTCAAGGTTACAAACCTGGGTTACATACATACATGTACATATTTTAATAGGGTTAGGGTTAAGGATGAGTGTTAAGAGATGCCACTGAGAGAAAGGGATGTGAATTTGTGTCAGGGCTGTAGAGCACAGCTTTGGCTTTGTATTTCTTACAAATGTTTTTGATTAGGCTTACTATGAAAAGAAACCCTCTGATAAGCAAGCAACCCTTCATCATAAACATTCCTGTCTCCCCCCCTGGAAATTTCCAGTAGCTCTTATGTGGAAGGAGGGGATGAAGACCTTCTGAAATCAACTGTGTGTAAATGCTCATATACAATGTATCATAATGCAATTCAAGAGTTTTCATTGGCTTAGCCATCTACAGTAGATACATGTATATGAGCCATTATACCATGCTCTACAAAATTAATACATGTTTATGTATGGTAAGGCCATGCATGTTTCTTTTCGTTATTTTTATTTTAATTCAGTTTTCTATATTTTGGAGGCGTTTCTACTACAGTGAGATCTGTATTAAACGGACCCCGTATTAAGCGGACACCCTCTATTAAGTGGACACCAGCTTGAGTTCCGAAATTTTCTTCCCACATTTACTGTAAAATAAACCTGCGTTCAGCGGACACCTCTGTTAAGCGGACGTGGACACCAATATTAAGCCATTTTGTTGCACAAAACCTGCAATAAGCGGACACTTCAAGGGCTTTTTACTTCTAAAAGCTCAGCTCAGACACCGTTAACATTGTTCAGCGATGTCGTTTTAAAGCTAAGTAGATTATTCCAGATTCATGCATTGACTGTCTGGACATTATGCTAAGAGCAGTCTTTGATCTTACACGGTGTTACAAAAGGGTTAATAATTAACTATTATTGCTGAACCTGTTTAGAGCGGACACCATGTATTAAGCGGACACTAGTGAGGGTCCCAACGGTGTCCGCTTAATACAGGTTTCACTGTAATTAAAACAACTATTCCACTCACACTTATGGATATGAGATGTTTATAGCCAACTCGGCACTACGTGTCGTGTTGGCTTTCTACCATCCCATATCAAGTGCGCTCTCATGGAATAATTGGTCAAAGGAACTTACCTGTATCAAACACTCTAACTGAATTGGAATAAACTTCTTGTCCTGAATGATACTGACCCATTCTATCACCTGGAAAGCAACATGAAAGATCAATATCTAGAATCTCTTAAAAATATCAAGAAAATGTCAACTACACAGGTGAGGAGAATAGAAGAAAATTGTCACCTTGAGGATATTGCCTTCAGTTGATGCCCAACTAAATTAATGATTTTATTATAAGACACTTGTGAGTGTTGCACTAGAAAATACACCAATTGTAATATTCCTACAGTGCATGAAACTACATCCAGGATCCAACTGTTGTATTTTCTATATCGTAACTAGTGAGTATATTGATGACGTCATTTCAGCTTCTTCACAAACAGTCAGCTTGTCAATAATGAATATAATAAAAAGAAAATTAAACTTGGTGACGTAAAGTACCCGGCGCACATGCTTGAAGTAGCCAGTGACTTGCGTCAGGCGCGGGCTGATTTTGAAAACCCTGTCCTACCACTTCATGCTATGTACACTGTCAAATGTACAACTTATAATACACCTTGAAAAAGTTTACTTTTTGTTGAAGAAAGTGGCCATGTTTTTTTTGTCAGGCTTGATGTTTTAACCATGTAGAAATATAGTTCCATACAGTTTGTACACATGTTTACATGTACATTGTAGATAAGCTGGCCATAGCACTTCACATTCTCTCAAACTTTCATTAGTGTTGCTGTAAACAGTCTATCAGAAAGAGCATAAAACGTTAATTTTAATAAAATATGTCTACAAATATTCCTGGCACACCTACCTCGTCCCCCAAATATGTACATGTTTGTGCCAACAGCAGTCGCAGAATGGAAGTCTCTCCATTTGGCTGGTTTTCCCTAAAAACAGTTACAAAACAAAATGATCATGCCACATATTACTTCCGACTAGTCACAGGAATTACCACTTAAACTTCTCTGGAGTGTGAGAAAGGGTTTATCCTTGTCCAATAAAGGCCTGAACCTGAGATTATCATGTAAATATAATATTATGTAGTGTATCTTCAAAATACTTACTGTTACTCTGGGTTTGTGCCATGTTAATGTTTGTGTGTCCAGATATTCAACAGAATTTGAGAAGCATTCCCCCTGAACAAGAACAACACACCAACATAACTTCAATTTACAGTACATTTGTCCAATCATGTAAACCGACACTCTTTCACAGAAATTAACAACTAAAGAACAAGACCAACAATAGGCCCTGTCGTTCGCCATTTTCAAAATGAGAAGAAATCTGACGCGAGTCATATCTCATGGTCACTTGTGTGGACAATATGGCTTCTCATCTTTTGTTTTGTCCCTTCTAACCTCACATGATTGAATGAGAGAAGGCTAACCTCACTCGAGTTATGTCAGTAGAGAAGTAGAACACGAGAGTTTAATCCCACAATAGCCTACTCTGTAGCCAATCACTCAAATCAAGAAGTCAACTATACATGTACACATGTAGGAAAGCAGTTGTAATACAGTCATGTTATACTTATTTTCCAAAACTGACATACCAGTAGACATATTTCTGATTCCACTATCACTTGCAAAGAAACCCTACATGTATTGGATCTAGTTTCATTTTCTTTACAAAGACCTAAACATTAATATTAATAGTTTTACCTCTTCTTCATATCCACCAAAGATATATATCCTAGATTCAATAACACACGCTGAGTGCCCATCTCTCGCTGCAGGCGGTTTCCCCTGGACTTTAGGTTTGGACCATGTTAAACTCTCTAATAACAATGAAAAGACATTGAATAAATTTGTGACTTTAACAAGTGATTCTACAACCAAAATATAGCAACTTGAAGAATGCCTCCTATATTTGTAACTGTGAGAAAAAGAAAGTCAATGATAGCAATAGTCAAATGATAATCAACTCAGCTATGCTTCATTGCCTCTTCGCTCATAGAAAACTCAGGCTTCCAGTCTAATATTGTTAGTTATTTCATGTAGTTAATACTTTACCTGTATCAAAACAGTACAGAATGTTACAAGCACCATGGGTATCATTCCTGCCACCAAATATATATACCATATCACCAATGGCCGACGCACTGTGTCCATACCTCATGTACGGAACACAGTCTTTACATGCACAAGATACAGGGGGAAGCTTCATCCACCGGCATGGAACTGTAAGAAAATTAGAAAATCCAAACATCTCTTATTGCTGTTGTTATGGAAAACCTCAACAAGAACACTTGACATCTTAGATTAAGAAAACAGGGAATGTACAGATAAGTAAGCTCTCTTCACACACAAGTTTCTAATACAATTTCGTTTTTATAAAAGATTGGTAAAAAAATAGTATTCTACATTAACTGTTATGTAATAATTAAAATCATTTCTACTTAGCAAAAAAACTCATAAATTGGCTAGCTTCAATGCTAATTGGATAATTATTTGTTGGTTAACCGTTCTTGTCATACAGTTTTGCACCAATATAATAGTGCTTTACAAAATACATAAAAAACTCATTATCACGCTCTGAAAAATCCAATATTTTGTGTCCTAGGCAAGTTGAAAAGAAAGCGACTTGCCATTTAAGCTCCCCTCCAAATAACCTTTTTCTCAAACTTCAAGTTTATTTTTTGTATGCAATAGGCAGCAAGCAGACAGGAGATTGCTGCAGCAAATTTTCAGAACTAATATCAAAAGATACATATAGCCGTATATTAAGGATAATTATTGTGTCGAGCTTGAATCCCAACGAAAACAACTGAGTACATGTACGAGTTCTCTGTACACACGTAATGATATAAAATAGAACTACGTGTGTACCTGACTACATGTACACGGTGATGCTTTAAAACTGATAGAGGCAAAGTTTATAAGTGTTTTCCCTCTTGTCAAGCTTCTAATATTATTTTTAGCAGAGAAACAATAACAATCTGCCCACTGGCTTGTGGCAACATGATTTATTCATTACAAATACTGAAAATTAGAATCCAGTCCCGTAAACAACCTACATGCATGTGTTTTCTTCATCTTACGTATTTAGATTTACAGAAGATTACGATTTAGGAAACGTTGCCCGTTTATGAATGTAATGCAAAGATTAAATTTTTGCCAACTAAGCAGATGCTTTTCACTGTCAAAATAGCTGGCACGCACTGAGGCGAAAACAGTGCATTTCCGGTACGATATCTGTTTTTGACAAGGCCTTGTCCGCCTTCGAATAAGCACGTTCGAAAATTCGACGGCGCGCACAATTTGCGCACTTTGCGGAGATTTCTATAAACCCAGCTCACTTTTAACAAACTCACCTGCATCGAAAACGTGAACATCGATGTTGACTATTTGATTATATTCTTCGCCAGTGCAATAACCACCAAAGCTAAAGATGAAGCGATTTCGAACGCTCACGGCGGCATGATTTACTCGCCTAGGGCCGCCTTCAACTTCTTGAGTCCACCTTATGGCCATAACTGAATAATTCTAATCTTAAACGTATCTTCAAAGAGTATTTAAAAACTGAACAAGCTAAAATCACTTCAACTAAAAGAGCCACTGCGTGTGTCAGAAGGCAAGTGGACCGAGCAGAAAATTAATCTCTCGATTTGAGAATATTGTATGACAGGACTGGTCAGCGGAGTACTGATAATCAGCTGTAGTTGACGTATCATGTAAGATCAGCGTTGTGTTACAGCATTTTTCAGCACAATTCAATTATGAATGCTATATTTATACTATTACTAGGTATACCTATCGATAGAGTGCCAACGAGAAAATAATTTGTGGTATATTAAATAAGGTGTTTATTAATACTGCATGACAGATTTTTGGTTCTCTTCTGTTGCAAACATTACGGAGAGAAATTTATAACGCTTGTACCGGCCGGTAACATGACACCCCTTGGAGGCAAGATTGCTTTCGTTCGTCACGCAATCCAGTAGGATATTGAGAATTCGAGGAGTATTGTCCATCAGTTTCCCTGAATATCAACACTATCAAGAGTTGTGCAATGTATCACTGCTCGGTCGAACTTTGAGTTCGATATGATGGGCAAAGTCGAAGTGAAAGTGAACACGCTAGTTTGATTGCTGACCACACTCGTTTAATTCTGTGGCAAACAGGTCCGATTTGTATTTTGAACACTGGATTTGCTCCAGTGGTTCGACTGCATGATAAACACCCTCGTTCAGTTCTGTTCGAAAACGCTGCCGACTGAACCTTCAGTTCTATATGCTTGATATGAATACTGGATTTGCTCTAGGGGTTCGACTGCTGAGCACAATCTTTCAAATAAACGCTGCCCGATGGAACTTTCAGTTCGATATAGGTAAACAGAGAAAGAATACACTGTTTCGATCACAGGCGGCCCAAGCTCAAAATGTTAGGAGTTTTTTTTTTTTTTTTTCACTTTGATGCGAACGCTCAGTGTAGCGTGACATATGGCATATATTACATAACGACGAATTCGACTACGCGAAAACGTGACGTCAGCATATGGAGGGTGTTGTTTACAACGGTTCGAATTTATAAAGGTTTGTATGGGATCGCAACGGCTTTTTTAAAAAAGTCACTTATTGGTATGTTTTGCTAATAAAGTCTACTTATTGTTCTGTGCGTTTCCACTACTAAAAGAAAGACAAGGCTGCACACTGATTTCCGGAGTGCCCGCCGCTCGAAGCGAATAAATCCACCGAAAATAACCCTGCCGACTCAATTCCTCCGTAGAATCGAAGAAGAGATGTTGAAGCTCCATTTCAGTTCACTCGCTACGCGATTCCGTCCACAACGACTTCGCGACGGTACATTTTTTTTCCAAATTTCTTCGCTCGCAACTGCACAAAACGGCTCGTGTAGCCAACCCGGACACACTCGCGGTTGGCAAAGTACACTGGGTGACTATAATTAGCCCGACCAGGGGTAGGCAGCGACTATTTGGCAACACGCATTTTGGTTTGCGCGTTGACAAATAGTCGCTGCCTACCCCTGGTCGGGCTAATTATAGTCTTTTAGTAGTGGAAACGCACAGAACAATAACTCGCCAAAATCGCTTCGGATCGGCCTGAGGAGCTGACAAAACAACAAAGAATACCACACTACAATAGGGTAAGTAGACTTTATTAGCAAAACATACCAATAAGTGACTTTTTTAAAAAAGCCGTTGCGATCCCATACAAACCTTTATAAATTCGAACCGTTGTAAACAACACCCTCCATATGCTGACGTCACGTTTTTGCGTAGTCGAATTCGTCGTTATGTAATATATGCCATATGTCACGCTACACTGAGCGTTCGCATCAAAGTGAAAAAAAAAAAAACTCCTAACATTTTGAGCTTGGGCCGCCTGTGGTTGGCAATAATGGTATCAAACAAATGCCCAATCATTGGTGGTCAAGTTATGGTCATTTTCTTGACGCAAAGGTTACCACACGACGACAAAGCACCCTTAATGTAAACGATTTCGGTCCTGGGTGTGCTATTGTTGTCTACAATTGTGGTTGGCGTGTTAAGAGTCACTTTTTAAATTGCTAGAAAGTTTAAGGTGACCTCAATTGTCAAGATTAAATTTTCATGGCTGATTTTTCACTCGGCCTTGTCTTATCGGCTAAGTCATTATATACTAGCAATGGTCTCTTGATACTAGTTATGCAACACTTTGTCATGGTATACCATGGAGCCTTTAGGCGAATTTGTATACCAAGAAAATGCCGAGTGACAAGTGAGATTTTTCCATGGTACTGGCCACCGGAAAAGTGTTGCATGACTATGTTGTACAATGCCATAGAAAGGGGACTAGTAAATAGAGTGGCTAACACAATTAATATATCCAGAATATATCCAGAATACAACGGCTTTGCTGTAAATAAATCCTGTATTCTGATTGGCTGCATGTATTTTCTGTGGCATGGTAGAAAAGGCCATATTCCAGTCGGGATTTGCAGGACAATTGTTGATAAACCCCACGGGAGACTTAACTGATCAGAGTTCTTACAGTAATAGGATTCATTAGCGGTTTCCTAAAAGGATTCTGCTTCTTAAATCCTGCCAGACAAAACACTTACAAGCGCTAGAAAGAGCGGCTGTAATTTTACGAGATCGCAAGCCCGGTAGCTACTGTTGCCCTTGTAAGAGGTAGAGATTCCTACAGCCTGGGACAAAAACGGGAGCTACTCTAGTATCTGGGGGCTGAAAGTCTGGTCCCAAAGATATTCTTCCTCAGTTTTTTCCTCTTTGTTCCCTTGATGCGAAAACGCCTTTGTGGCGGCTTAGATTTGATTGAGATGCAGAAAATAAAAATCTCCGGGACCTGACTAAACAAGAGATCAATCATAATATCTCGGACTAAATTCATCAAACTCGTGACCGAAACCTAGTATTTCAGTCGGACCTAAAACCGACCTTCGCTTTAGTTACGTAGTTTACCGGCGTATTTATCAGCTGCAGTAACTGAATCGCATTTCGCTTACTGGGACAGCAAAACTATAACGCTCGTTCACCAGTACCTGAGGCCACATTAGCGGGGGAAATCTTTCAAAAGCTAGCAATTTTCCTACTTGATATCCCGGAAAATCTTTTTTTAAATATCTCTTATCCCAAAATTGTTTCCCACAAATATCCCGTATCCCGTTAATATTTTTTTACTAAGATATCCCGTATTCCAAAAACTCCTAGTAGGACCTCACTAGCGGCTTCACTAGCTACTGATGTTGTAACACCCTTTCTTGGCCATTATAACTTGATATGACAAGGCCCGTAACAAGAACCGAGTTAATTTTTTATTGGATTATAATCTGACAAACGTATTTAGCCTGGTAAGAGAATTTCAATATCTATAAATACTTGTTATAACAAAGATCTTGTTCCAATGTTATCATGGATTCAGTCTGGTGTCATGCTGTCGACAGGTACCGTTCTATTAAAGTTGAACAACTCTCTAAGAATGAGAACTCAGGCTGGTCCTGAACTTGCGAGCTTTTGCAGAGACCCGAGGGGTTACTCCCAGAAAAATTGTGAGTGTGCGACCCGCTTCCCAAAACCCTTAGTAAGGCCAAAATCTCAGTAACATTTTCCCTACCCTATCTAGATCAATGTTAAAGGCAATATCTATATGCTTTCCATTAGGTAGAATAGCTTCTCCTAGCTAAAATAGCATACCAGGTTCAAGACTAGAGTGCAAAAAGCATGCTCTATTTGAGACCAAAATGGCTAAAATCGATACACTAATTCTCACCAAAACGGATAACTTGAAATACCATACCCTTTGGGGCTACTCCCATCTCCCGAGTTTAGAGATCACCGAAACAGTTACGTTGAAAGAGCAGATATTTCTGCCACCTACTGTAGAACTTTCGTTTAGTTAGTGACTACTTTGGAGATCTGGGAAAGGTAGGACTTCACAAGAATGGACAGAATGAAATCTTGTTATATTTAGCGATTATCCACTGAGAAGGTCGGGTCGCTGAGGAGATCGAGAGCTTCCAAATGCCAAAGAAATTACGAAAACAGCGTTCTGATACAACATTTTAAAGATCCACTTCTCCATAACAGACAAAATTTTATTAAACCCATGTTCCAGTGAGCCGTTTTATTGATTGCCCTATTTCCAATAAACGCCTTTTCTGAAATGAAAAAAGCACCCCTTTCCTCCTAAATTCTCCTGTTCTATAACAAGCGGGGCTCTTCTACCTAGAGTTTCAATTCTAATAAGTACCTTTGTTCAATATAAGACTGATAAACGCTGGTGTTCTAGCAAGCGTAGCTAGGAATATCCCGGCGTCTAAATCCGAATGGTTACACGCTTTTGTATGCCTAAAATGCGCTGCAAGTCCGATCACAGTACACAAATGCGGTGACCTCGCACAGAACGAAACACATAGACCTAACAGAGTAACGGTAATTCAGTTAAGATCATTAGCCACTCGGTAAAAGGATTCCACTATTATTTTAAATCCTGCTCAGACGACAAACACAGGAACGTTCTGAATAATATTATTTTAAGAAATTGCAGATCGAGTAACAATAATGCATGCCCTAAGGTGCACATCGCGAATTAAGTTGAATATAATTAGTTCATGTCGACGGGAATGTGTGGAATATAGGTGTTTTTATAAACATACATGTAAAAACCAAGCCCATAGTGTAAACTTTATGAGCATTTAATGTAGCATATAACATATAGCATTGAGTATTCAATATAGCATTCAATAGCGATCATATAGCATTCAATAGAAATCTGTGACGTCAGAACTGGAACGTCAAATGGTCGAATCATCGAATAAAAGCACAGACGTTGAGAAGTGCATAATTCCCTAGCGACAAAATATCTGTATTTGTAGTGAGATTGAAGCTATCCTATTCCGAGCCGCGTAGAGAATGGATGGGGATGCTCTCAGCTCTTCCCATTCTCCTAAAGACTCACCGTCCGAGTTCGGTCGAGCAACAAAAGCTTAAAGCCTGGGAAGAAGTCAATGAATCAACAATATCTACACCAAAAAAAAATCAAAACTAAAATCACAGAAAATTTAGAAGCATTTGATCGCAGCAGCTGTGGCCCTTGGAAGACTAGAGTTCTACAAGTCTGAAATATTGCAATATTTAATTAGCCATGAAATCTGCCCTCGTCTATTTTCTTCGCATCGCATTTCAAGTTGTCTTATTTAAACTCCGAGCGTGTTGTCTGTCTTCTAGCTCATATACTACGTGCTTCTACTGACTCTGAACTACGTCACTGATCTGGCAAAAAAAACAGAACCTTATCTAGTTTTTCGTGCGTCGGGTCTCAGTTTATTTACTTTCGACACTTTAACTTTTGAACCCATGATATACATGCACCCATTTCAGCGTTTTAAAAATAATTTTATCTCATAAATGTGACCCGCGGAAAAGGATACAAACAATCTCCGAATGCTTCAGAAATCCCACCGCCGTAGCTAGTAACAGGCCAACCGAGGCACTTGCCTCGCTCATTTCTTTGGCTTTTGTTGTTTATAGTACCTAATATCTAGGAAGAGAACTTAACCATGGGCTGACTGCCTCAGTCATAAGTTATTCATAGACATTGCCTCAGTCAAAATTTTTTTTCTGGCTACAGCCCTGAATCCCATTCGGTTTGCGAAAATTATCCGGGAACTGGATTTCCAAAAAGTGATTCCTTTTGTTTGAGTTGTGTTCATTTCTGTTTCAAAATGGCGGGGGGAAAACCGCACAACCGAACGAACGTGTGTAGCATACATAATTTCAGATATTTATATCGGGAAAGGGTTTTGTTTGTGCTGTGTAATAAGTGACTTAATTAATGGATGACGTTCTTTGTCAGGCGACTCAGTGTCCCTGGAAATATCTTATTAAACTTTGTTGACAGCTTTCTAAGATATTTACAGCGAAGTCCTACAAAAATATCCTCATAGGACAAATCACTTAAACTGGCAACAAGACTGACTACGACGTACCCGCCATCTTGTAAACTCAGTCTTAATCTCTACCAAGACTTTGCTGATCGGGGTAAGGTAGGTTATTTTGTATCGATCTCTTGAAATAAATTAAAAAAAAACAGGTTAAACTAGGGCAAAAAATGTCTGCTCTTATAAATCATTTCCATGCGAGGCGATGTTTCAACAGACGAGATCGCACCATACAATATTGGTAATCGAAAAGGATCCCTGGCTACGTGGCACAGTGTAAACAGTTCCAGAGTTATAAATAGTAATATTTCAGTGCCAAATAAATTCAATTTTATAGCAGACGTTTCGAGCCTAGCCCTTCCTTAGTGCTAAACTTAGTTTACTATACTCCTATGTTTTATCTATCTACTCTAAGGTTTTCTCATTCTGCAGTGATTGGAAGTGGGTGTCATTTTTTTGGAAGAAATTATTTTCTTTACGATCGATATTCATTTCTCTCGTTAATTACAGAGAAGTGCTGGGTAATTTACATAAGACATTTTAAAGTCCTTGTCAGGTCTGAAACGATAGGGCTATAGAAAATCACAGGTTTGACTCTTTTATGGGGTAGGATTATTGAGCGGTCACACGCGTAACTGAAAACTAAACATCTAGGAAATGCCACATCCCCCAGACCAATCTTTTGTACAACGCGCGAAATTGTGCATTTCCCGATTGTGCAAGTACTTCTCGACCTTTTCGGCATAATCCTGGAAAATGAGCATTTTCACTGCTGCACAAGCTTTGTGCATGGAAGTCTCTCTGTTTGCATTATAGGGAATATTTTTGTCACGTTTATTAGCTAAAAATTTAACTTCGTTTATTGATGTGTAAGTTTCAAAGTCCATAACTTCAAAACAGTTGCCCTTTCCGCAAATATCACGTAACTTCGCCAAATATCTTCCCGAAATTCTCAAAAAAAATCTAAATATATATCATAACAAATTTTCTAAATGTCTCGAAAACCTCTCTTAATATCTCTTATTTTTGTTTTAAAAGTACACCGATCTGGAATCACTTAGGGCAAAATTTTCTTCCAGTAGAAGGAGTTGAAGCCGATTCAGGCACGTTATTGCCAGCACACACCATTTTGAAAAATTGCTGCTTTAGCGCTTCTAGTGACATTAAATACATTTTTCAAGTAGGAAATTGCTAAACTGGATTGCTTCTGGTATAGAACTGAGAATGGTCTCAAGAAATAGCGAGGAAAACAAAGGGTTAGCCAAAAAAGCTATGAATGATTTCTAAATATCACTAAATTTTCTAAATATCTTAATATCTTCTTATAATCTTGGAAACTCCTAAATATCTCCCAAAATATCTGGATATTTGTGGAAAGGCCTAAACACAGTGCCTTGTTTTCTCGCTTAGTTTCAAGGAAGTCAGAGATCCACCCACGTTTTGCTACGTTCGTGCACGGGCGTTCGACGAATTGCGTTTTCAAACGTTTTTTTTGGTCACGTAAAAAGTATTCGGACACTTTCAGTTCAATTTTTAACCAAAGCGACTGAAGGTGGCATCTAGACTGGAGGGTTTCCGTCTAAATCTTGTTAAACAGTCGGCTTAGTATATTTTGTTTCCGCACCATCGCCAAAGCGTCGACTCGAGGAATTTCTTTAAAAGGTGTGGCAAAACTGACCTTACTGGTAACCTCGCCTAGATAAAACCTATACATTAACTATTGAAAGACATTTTTTACGATAACTGCAGAAATTCTTATTTTTATCGTCAATATGCGGACAGATACATGAATTTGAAATTCGTACGACGCGTCAGCACGAATCCACTGCGGAACTGCGGATCCACTCGGTTATCGCCTCGTGGATCCCCAGCTACTTTGACAATGTGATGACGAAATTTATGATCAATAACAGGACAGACGCATGAAAAACTGACGTCACTATTTGTTCAGTTTACAATGCGAGAGAAAATATCATAAGAACGTGTTACTACTGAATATCAATTTTTATGCAGTCGAATCTTCACTAACGGTCACCAACGGCCAATTTTTTGGTCTCAGCGGAAAGTCTACACTGTTGCTGGGCTCCCTATATTGTTTATGTAACAGCGAAGCGTGCGAGGCCTAAAAATAGAATGCAAATGATTATATCCCCCACGAGGCTCATACAACATCAGCGTATTCTGAGAGAACTAGAGGGGATCTAGGCAAAGTTTTCGTTTCAAAAATGTGTTTTAGGAACACCGGCTGCTTTAGAAAGTGTTTTAGGAAAATCGTCCGCCATTCCGGTTTGTTTGTCTGAGTCTTGTCTGAGTCATGACGTCACTCGCGCGCTTTGCTATTTCCCGCTGTTTGGTTCCCGCGTTTAAGTCACGTGACCCCTTTGCGAGTGCATGTAATGGCGAACGTCGGCAAACATGGTTGTGTATGCGATTCACTCGAAGTAGCGACTATTAAGAAGACAGATAACGGATAAAGACGCGGACGATTGATTGAATAATGTACAAGTAAACATGAAGCTGTAGATGAAAGTCAATAAACTAGAGCGAATCTTGCTGAAACCGAGGGAATTGGAAATTAGCCCTTACATACGCGTTCACTCTTATTTTAACCTCTCTCAGTTCAAGTACCACCTCTCCACAACGGCCACTAAAACGAGTCCCAACTACCAAAATAACCTCTCGACAACGCCCAGTTAATCAGTTACCAGTGGCGGATCTAGGGGAGGGGCCCAGGGGGGCCCGGTCCCCCCCCCCTTATTTTGGGTAAAAAAGAAGAAATGACTGAAAGGAAAATGGCCGCCATGGCAAGTAAATCAAGACCGGCCCTCCCCCCCCCCTTAGCTCAAGGTCTGGATCCTCCACTGGTTACTAATGACAAGAGACCATCTCACCTCATTTTCTCTTGCTAACGAACAAAACCACACTTTTATTGGAAAAGGTCACCAAACTTGATCTGTACTACGCGTCACTGAGTCGTTGGTCGACTCTATTTAGTTTTTGTTTTATTGATATACTTTGTGCTACGTATTTATAGTCTAGAAAGAGAATTTTTTTAAAAATATAGATATTGCACCCCCCGAAAAGAACAGGTGTCATATACTACACCCTTACCTCTACATAACGACCACATTTGTACAACGGCCAATCAGAGGATTTATCTACCTGATTAACATTTACACCTTGCACATATGACCAGAATATCCTCATAAGGTTGTACAGTTTACACAGGCATTGTCTATGAGCATGCGCAAAGGATAGCTTTGTACATCACTTTACAAGGCCCAACCCTGTCTGGGCTGTCAAGCTGGTTTACATGTCCCCCATCTGGCACCATCAGCGAGATAAAAACAGTTCCAGAGCCCCGCGAATTTCGGAGATTAAGAAACCATTTGCACATTCAAAGTGTACTTAACAAGCACGCAAGACGATTCTGGTCTTTTTTAGTGTTTGGACGGCTCTCCTTGTTTACCCAGAGAGCTGATTAGTAACATCGGCACGAGGGGAATCTCGGTGACAGTTGGTTGGAGTTTTGATGCTAGAATCTAGCGATCACCTCAGAGGACTTGACCGCACTGTGCTGCATTTGAAACAATTACCGTGAGTAATTCTAAATAGCGTTTTAATGTATGGAAGCCATGACCGTGTTTGTTGTATTGTTTGAAATTCGTTGTTGACGAAATACTATCTATTTAGAGTCCGCCAAGCATTGGAAAATCATGGTTTCGCTGTAGGCGGTCGAGAAAGGGGATTTTATTTAACAACACGGGCGAAAGAAAAGTGTGTGGGGAAACTTGCTTTTCGTGAAGGGAAACCTATTCAAACTAAATCCCCATCTCTGATTTAACTCAAAAAATGCAAATGAAGGACTACTCAGTGGTGGCACACATTAAAAGTAACTTAAAATTCCCACTTTATTTTGTTTCATTGAAAGTTCTTTTCTAGGGAAGAGGAATGGCGCTTTTCTAAAATTAAGCAGCTGGTTATACGGTTTTTGATCTTAGAAGTAAGCTTGCATAATTAAAAAGAGGCATTGGCGAAACAATTATGAAACGAAATCGCAGCCCATACTTGAACTAAACAATCCATGTGGGTCGCTGGGCTGTCTGTCTAAGAGTTTTCTTCGCTTAGAGAGTTAATTCTGCGAGATTAAAATCAGTGTTTGAAACCGCACTTTTGCCATTACCGCTAGAAAACCTGCATTTAATAAATATATTACCTAATGTGTCGCCCTAACAGAAAAGCAGAAAATTCTAGTAATTGTGTCCATTTGATTGCAAACATCGAATGGTTATGAGAAATTCCCGAGACACTGTACACCAGAACTTTGTAGAATTCTATTACACTTTACAGAAAAACTGAACATGCAAATTCATAAACTATTCAAATTCATCAAAATAATTATTGAGTTGACTTAGTTGAAGTATGCTTCCTGTAACTGATCTGTTTATTGAAACTGTACTTTTTCAGTGCCGTACTCTAAGCGATTTCAGTCAATGGTAAGTTATCTGAAATGAAAAAAAAAAAAAAACCGGTGAAGCTGGGTGAGCGGCTTTGAAATGAAGCATTGTTCAATGCACGCCGCGGCACATTAAATAAATATATAGCAGTCTTTTCAAGAAATCCAAAACAATGCTTCTTTTTTTAGCTTTTTAGCTTCTGTCGGAAGCGATTTTTCCTGTCTGAATGAAGGAAAAGAAACCGTAGCAAAGATGTTCAGTTTTTTTCGCGCTCAACTCCCACCATATCAAACACACTTGGTTCTGTTATTACGAAACCACAGCCTCGGGCAAACAAACGAAATAAAACGAGACGCAGATAAAATAAGAAAAACTTTCAATAGCATGAAAAAAATAGTTCGCGATCCGTTTTTGATTACAATTTAATCACCTGAATAAAATTGTTTTTGATTATCTCGCCGGAGTGGCGCACTTTTGCAGAAATTGGCTCCACAAAATGAAATAGTGATTAATGTATCTCGTTTGCAATCGTTAGCCAACTGTCTCTTATATCTTTAAGGCTAGCTAGCGATTAAAATTCTGTCGGCCTTTCTGTACGCCAGCCCACTTGTAAATGCTCGGGCGGTAAAAATACTGATAAAAACTAGACTTTTTAGTCATGGTTCAGCAGGGCTCTTTCAAGGGAGTCTGCAATGAATCCATCGATTGCACGTTTTTACGGCCTTCAAGTTCTGTTCAATACGATGATGAAAATAAAACTCCTTTACTCCCTATGTATCATAGCCTTCTGCAATCACACCTGCATGTACTTGCTATCTTTGTCTCGAAACCTGGCTGTACTGTTATTTGAAGACAAAGCCACAAAAGCTTCGATGACTGTGGCAGCCGGCGAAACAAAGAAATTAACAATCCGTGAAAAAAGCCAGCTCAAAACATGCTTTGATGGTTTTCTGTCATGTTGCCATAGCACCAAAGTTGATTTTGAAAACTAATAAAGTTTTACAAACACTGACAAAAGCAAATTTATTTATATTCCACAATTGACCCTCGGGCAGCACTGAACATAGTCCAGCAAAAACTTAAACCCAGACTTCAGCTGCTTCTAAATTTCTTGTCGATGGAAAAACCCAAAAGAGCCCTTAAAATACATCTGTTGTTTTTCGTAGGAAACATACAAAAGTAAGCCTGACATCTGCTCATATTGCGACGAAGTTCGGGCTTTCAAAGATACGCTAGTCACGTATACACTTTAAAGCGGAAATTTTTTTTTGCCTAAGGCGACACTTAAACTGATCATCAAAAGGCACTTTAAACCCTGTCGGAAAATTCAAAATTGATATCAATTAACAAAATCATGCCGCACAAAATAGCGAGAAACAAATAAATTAGAAAACCACTAGGAGCTGAAAAAGATTTTAGAGAAATGTTTCTTTTGTACAGTTTTCTCACCAAAAGTCTCATGCAAATATTGGAGAAGAGGAGGACGTTATTCATTGTGCCAAACGGAGTCAGTAAAACTATAATAACACTGGCGGTTGTCCGCCACAAAACCTGCAGGTGCGCTATTGTCAAAGAACTGTTTGTAGACGAAACCGAAATTTTACTTTTTTTGGTTCCCAAAATATCACTGGAACTGTAGGTGATATACTTGCAGAGCTGCGTTTAAAACAATTGAAATCGTGTTTTAACTGGTTCGTCAAGTTTTCTGGTCACTCATGTGTTCTGAGAACACTATTAAATATTGTGAAAATGCTAAAAGTACAATTGTCTTAAATACGCAGTTATGAGAATAAGAATGTATGAAAATATGAATGTTGGTGATGAGAGGCATTATTGAATATGCTTATAAGCCATCGTTAAAGAATGTTGGAATTTGCCCAAACTGAAGAAAAATGAAATGGTTCTTAGGACATTTTCAATATATTTAAATTCTAACATGGCAACGAGGCTTAGGGGAATAAAACAAAATAAATTAATTGTAACCTTGAAGTGATTCTTCAACCTTGAAGTGATTCTTTCGTTGTATTTCCCCAAGCCTTGAAGTTAGAATTGTAATACATTGAAAAATGCCTACTAGTACATGTGGATGTTGCCATTGTAATGGTTAACAAAATTAAGTGTAACCCTATCAGCAGTGTATGAGGTATGAAAGGTAATCAGTAAACAAACATGATCAGACATTATTACTTTAATGAACTGAGGAAACAAGATTTATGGTAAACAACACAACGAGAATGGTGCAGATAACAGCAACAATTCTGGGGTTGATTGAGAGTACCTGTATTATGGCAGAAGTAAAGGCAAACGTTTGCAACAGCCAGCGCTACATGGATGAGTGAGTGAGTGAGTGAGTGAAGGCAAGCACTCTGGACAGGTGCCTCGTTGTAATTACAAGTAACTTTACTAATTACAGGAGTGATAACAGTTACACCAGTGAGTAAGAGTACCAAGAGCCTTGAGGCCGTGTGGTACAAAGCAGCACTCTACTGTGAAATATCATGCCTCGTTTTTGTCCCACCATTCATCTCCATGCTAAATCCCTCAATAAGTTGTTTTGCTGTAGTCAGCCATTCTGATTACTTCTCTCAATTCTCATATTGCAACATTTCAGAGGCATGCCTTACTGATTCTGTAGACCCAAGTAGCCAGCCACACCCACTTGAAGAATCCTGGATCTGCCCCTGCAATTAAATTACAGGACAACTTTGTCAGATTTATTTAAAAGAAGTTGTTACATCCTTATTTCGTATATCTTTTAGTAACAAGAACAACACATATTGAATCCATTGTTAAAGAATTAAAATTGGTTTTAGGTTTTCTCCAGAGACTATTAACAAAGTGAACAAACGTTTTAGATTCACGCATATTTTTGAGAGCACGTTTTCTGTCACGAGGAGGGTTGCAAGAATTTAAGACAGTTATGCAAACCCTCAACTAAAAATTATACTTAAGTTTCAGGCATAAAACTTTAAAAATAATTAATGTTACCTAACAGGTTATATTTAGGTAGATGTTTAAACACGGTTCCTTGACGCAGTCAAAAATTTCATTTTGCAAAATGGCAAATAAAACATTTCAACATACAAAAATTTAAGGCTCCAAACCCACTCCACAGATGTTTTTTTAAACTTTGCAAAAAGTTGCATCTTATCATTCTTATCATAATTCAATGATAAAAAACAGAGGTAACCGAGCTTGTTTTTGAATTATAACCGCTCATATTGTTGCTATGGTAACCCGTTAGGTAAAATAGATGATTGTAACTTGTTTACCAACGATTGGGAATTTGTATGATACCATTATTGTAGCATTACTTGTTAAACTGTGGCAGTATTCATCCTTCAAAGTATAGCCGATAGAAAAGTACTGGCACAAGTACGGCATAGCTTTCATATCGACAGTTTTTCGATCACTACAAGATTATCACAACATGGTCACTCGAGAGGCTTAGTTATGAAACATCGGAGCTCGATAATTCCTCCGAAGAGCCTCAATTATCCAAGATCAGGCGCTATATTCCTCAAACGCTAGAGGCCTCGTACGAGGCTAAAGGTACTTCTAAAATTATGGAGTCTCGGCGAGGATCAGTAGTCAATACCATAGAAATTCACAGTTTATCTCGACCTAAATACTCAAGCAACCTTTCATCTGATCGGTTGGAAACAAAAAATGAAAGCTGTGAGACGGTAATGTTTCGAATGTTGTAAAATGTTAAAAAGCTCACCTCGATTTCGAAGATAGAATCTTCGTTTGCTATCGATGACTATCGGCAAATCATCGTTGATACGAAGTGTTTGCGAGAGACCGCAAGACTGATATTTGTCGTGCTGATTGGCTCCGAAGTATATTCTATTGTTACTTACCTCAAACAATGGCAATAGTGACTGCTGCGCAAGCGCAATAGTCACAAAAACCAGTGACGCAAGTTAGTCTTCGATTATTAAGTTCAGGCGTAATCTAGCTCGCGCGTACTATTAGGGATGGTTACGAGGGATTTTCCACTTTTCGTGGTTGGATAAAGGTTTGTACGAGTTTAACACGCTAGTTGAAATTTTAAACATTTCGCCTCCCAGCTGGCAAACAAAAAGTCGCGAATATTAACATTGCATTAAAATGGTATCTGATACCTTTCACTTGATAACCTTTAAATGATACACTTTTAACTTGATGGTATACTTTTGACTATTTTGGTGTTCTTTTAGCGATACAGTTTATGTCAGATTAGAACCAGGAATAATTAACAGTGGGAATTGAAACAAGTACTACATCTTGTAAGATACAAGACACTACATATCAACAAGTCAAGGTTTAGTTCAGAATTCAGGTAATATTTTATCCATAGAAAGAAATTCGAACGTTCTGTGTCATCCATGAAAATTTTCTTGTCATGTGTTATGGAGTGATCTCAACTTGGCATACCCTGCAAAGTCGCCCTCGATTTTTCTTCAGTGGATGATGTAAGGCATCTCTGTTCGCAGGGAAAATTTGACGTTGTTTTCACGATCGGATCAGAGTAAATTTACATCGAAGCGGGGACCAAGGTTGATCAAAAAAATGACTCTGATTTTGAAAAAAAAAAAACCGCCACATCTTGCAGAAGGTCTCTCTCAAGCTCTCTCTCTCTCTCTCTCTACATCCAGTACGTGCTTAGCTATCTTTTGCAGTCTGAGAATGCTATAATTACTAGAAAACTTCAGCGAATCGGATTCCAAATGGTCAATTAATCGGAAAAGGAGATGGACGCGTTGACAAGCTCTTAGACATTTCGACGCCAAGTGTAAAAGGTTTCAACGAAAAAACACAAAATCCTATTCATATGTTTCATTCCAGTTCTCGAGCGGGTCAAGGGTCGCTGGGCGTGACAGAGATAACTATCCTCTCCAATCAAGTAATTTTAAGAAATTTTTAAAAGAAAATACTGGAGGTCGGCCCTACAGACTTAAAGTGCTATTTTAAGATCGTGTTTGTAGAAAAATTGAACAAATTATATGGTTATAACGACTGTAGGTACAGATGGAACAGCTTAAATGACGGTGCTAAGAAGATATCATCAGATTTTCATATCTGGCGACATGTTACTAACACGTGCTGGGTTTAAAACTTTGTCATAAGGTTAAGTGGAAATCTCAAGTAGCACGCGATACTTTCACGTGCCAAACACAAAATCACGCGCTCCAAAAAAATCTGTAATGATGATACACGTTCAGACAGAAAGTTGCAATTATTTTGGTTAGAAATTATTGCTTTACGGAGACCATATGTTTTCTAGAGATGAATTTTAACTTGAATCTTGGTCATAAAAACGTTTTTCATTCAGTCACCATGAGACATGCCCAGAACTAAAGGGCTTTAATTAGAAAAATAAGGATTTGTAGAGGAAAAGTCCATTTTTTTTAAAGATTTTTCAGCGATAAATATTATCTTTCGAAAATAAGGAGATAAGTTGGAATAAAAAGTATCTATTGTAGCTTCGAAGCAGAGGTAAAATAAACAAGAAGACGTAGTTGTTATATGAAAAGAATGTTGAAGAAATCATGTTGCACTGGTCGACTTATAATAACAA